>JAQFVV010001234.1:0-91253 GCA_028023455.1 Epiperipatus broadwayi
CTAGGAACTTGGGTTCCAGCTTCAGATGTTTGAAGAACTTAGTAATCACCTGATTACTGCTTCCAAGGTATGGAAGAATAGTTTTTAAATGGAGAACAAGGCTGTGTGCATCCCAAATGCATTTTTTGATTAAAAGAACAGGCCTAGTGACCATTGAAAGTATATAGGTAACTAAGTATGTTATCTAGCCAGTTTACCTTTAGGGGTAGAAGCTTGTCTGAAGGAATGACTGAGTGGTTCAATCACTATCTGGGGAAATTTCTTTAGCAGGGTTATCATCTTATCAGGAGTGGCACTTTTTGTAATATATTGAGTTTAATACTGGATGCATAGACATCCATTATTTTTTCAATGTTGTTGTATCCATTCAATCCCTATGGCTGCTGTTCTACCATTCCATAGAAGCCACTTATAAATTCTATTAATTTGGGTGGAAAGTTAGATTGTTTTTTATACATGTAAATGAATTCAACTACTTTAAGTTTTTTTCCAGGTCATAAAGATAGCAGACATAACAAGTGTTATATATTAATTACAATAAACTTTTAATCCATATTAAATTAAGAACAACAATGCCTTCACTCAATGAGGTGGAGTCATTTAAACTTAGTATTTATATATAGTTCAAAAGATAGTGGTAACAGAATAGTAAATATATTCTGTAAAATATCAAGTGCTATAAAAAAAAGTAACAATGTGAAGGTTATAACATATTAAAAGCTACAATGTTTTAAAAGCAAATTGCTTTTTAGTTGTGATACAATAATTATCAATTTTCTGGATCTCTGTTTTAAAAAATAGTCATTATAAAAGGATAGTGATAGTCTAATACAAATGTCATAATTCGATTAAATGCTAGTAAGTAATATGTATTATAAGCAATCATCTAAATTTGTTTTGAAAAAGTAGGAGACAATGCTAAATGATAACATTAGAGAGGCTAAAAAAAGAAATATAATATTTTTTCCATCAATGATAAATGCATGTATATTTATATATATATATGAATCAAATAGTCTGAAACTTTTTTTCTGATCTCTAGTAAAGTCAAATATACTGGAGATTGATAGGAAAGCACATCTAATAATAAATTTATTATTTTATAAGTCTTAATATGAAAAAAAAAAAACGACAACAATTGTTGTATTGCGTAGAATGAAGAGCTATTGTTTATTAATATATTGTAGTAATCAAAAAATCACAATAGTTGTGTTAGTACTATCATCCATGCCTGCAATTGAACAGGTGCAACTGAAGTTACTCAATATATAATACTGACTTTGAAATCCAGGTCAATATAACTTTATGAGCAGTTTTACTTACTTAAATTTACGGTTTAGCTTAACAAAAGAAAAGGAACTAAAAGTGATTGTTAGATGTATCAGTTGGTTTTTAATTCAAAATCTTTACTGATAAAGGCAAAAGTCATAAAGGATTCTGGGAAGCAAAAGGCATTGCTATTCAGTAATCACTGATCATCAAATTTACAATAGATGACTCTATGGTAGTGAATGATATGGTTAAATAATAGAATAAACTTCCATGGGAGCGTTTTAAATTTTATAGTATATTATGAATTCTCTTTCTCTCTATAATATATATCATACAAAGCGTGATGTCCAAGCATCACTATTGGCAAATTCAATTAACTAAACTGAAATTTTAATATATATATATATATATATATATATTTACACAATAAGTCGAGAATTGATTCTAAAACTTTTTATTCTAAATCCATCACAGTATAACTGCTCTAAATCTCACATATCGATAGGTTTATTGCTCATAAGTTCACTAAGTTCGAACACCTAAAGTGATGGAGCTGGATAAGCGTTTCATTAAATGATGCTGAGATGATAGCCTTTAAAGAATGATTCCATTGTTAAAAATATTTCCAGCAATTATAAGAAAAAAGTTTAAAAACTTCAAATTGAAAAACGTCAGCTTTCAAGATAAATGGCAATTATCTAAGTCATTTTGAAGATGATACTATTTCTTTTTTCGCTGATGTCTTACAGTTAAAAACTTGCGAACTACATTTAACCAGGTTGAAGAAAAATTTGAAAATAATTTTTAAAAATTAAAAAATGCTTATCACATTTTTATTCGTACGTAATTAAAATAAAGAGATGTTTAATTAGTTATGTTAATCAATGATATTACCAAATCATATAAAACAAAGAAAATAAAGATATAACAGAATTTAAATGCATTGGGCCGGTTTAATAATATATTGTAACTTTTAAAGTAGCTCAAAAGGCCCATTGTAACATATTAAAGAGAAATTCAATGATAAATAAGATCCAAGTGTATTAAATAATTAAGAAAAGATTCAAATATAAATCTTGTAACTAATAAACGAAAAGCATTGTAGCTTAAATTAAATTATGAGAAGAATACCTGAGTAGTGGCTATTAAACAAAAAGGTCAGACTGAGTTATCAATCATATTAAGGGTCATTGGATTAAATGAAACATATTTCTATAATTAGATTTCTCAAAATATCACAATATCAATAATTATAAACAAATTATTAATAACAACTATTATAACTCAGGTATATGGAAATCAAGTGAGTGAATACACTAGTAACTCAGAAGTTTTTCAGATATACAGACTGTAGATTTTATCCACTTTCATTTCTTGGTTTGATGTTAAGTGCATGTCTAAGTGAACAGCAAGTGAATAGGGTCTATCAGGGCGCCACTAGATTATTTGAATCTAGACACAGTTATATCTAATAACCTTTCACATGTACTGGGTTTGAATTCCTTTTGGTACCTTATTTCTTATAAAATGTATGATTTTGATTCTAGACCCATAGCACTGTATGCACTAATATTTAAGTAGACACCTAGGTAACATAAAACATCTTTAAACTGAAGTGGAATTCCTTAGACATAAATCATTTCTTAGACCTTAGCATAAGAAATGTCTTTCAGTATTTTTTTATGTTTTACTAGCTCAGATTACTATTAATTTAGGATGGCAATTCACTCACCCTTGCATGAAATAGATGATGGGATGGTGGTTATAATAATACTAAGAAATCACTAAATACTATGAAATCATTATTTATTTATGGCCTTTAAACATTTAAACAGCTCATTAATTAAAACGTTGATGATGATGATGATGATAATGATAATGATAATGACAATGGTTTCAACCACAGCTTTAGGACTAAGCCTAAACATAAAACCTAATTTTTATAAAGAAATTCATAATTACTGTTAATCTTAGCATATTTAATCATATCTTAAACAACTAATATTCAACCATTGATGATGAATGATCACATTTGATAAAGACTACTTTTAATGAACTATATACGGCTCATTTAATAACATAAACTAATATTTATTACTGCATTTCTAACATATACATAAAAATTTCTATATTTACATGAAAATTTATATTAACAATAACAACAATAATCCTAATCTACTGTTTTAAAATCATAACATTAAATTTTAAATTCTTCCCCCTTTCTCGTAAATGTATTTCAAAAGTATATTGTATTAAATTGGGTAACCGATTTGTTAAAATGTTCCATCCACAAGAAAAGTATTTCATATAAAAAAAATATTCACTCATTGGTACACATACCTTATAAATCTAACATGTAAGTAGAATGACAAAAATAAATGTTAGTAAAATTGGAAAGAGAAAGTTTTAGAAACAAGTTTTAAATTATTTTCTCCCCCTCCCTTCTAAGCTGAAACCTATACTTTCTTAAAACAAAGTAATTTAATATTTTACCACTACTTATTACTTCACATTCGCACACAATTATACACATGTAGAAATATTATTATGTAGGTGGTGTTTTATCCCATAATAACAAAATATTATTTAAAACCAAAATAATAATACAAAAAATTATTTTACACATTAATATTTCATAACTGTAAATTAATAAACAAATAATTTTGATACATTCAAGATCATTTATGAAGCTCAAGGTTATTATTGGTAAGAAATTATTGGTTTTAATCGATCTGAATTGTCTTTAAAAGTTCTTTAAATAAACTATACCAATTTATAGCTAAAATTTTATTAAGACTCTGATATCATAAAGAAAATATATAAAAAAAAAATTTTTATACTACCCGTTTTTTGCAGCGACTTCTAATGAGTCAAATTTCTCTTGTTTAATGTGTATCTTTGGCAGCAACAATTTCCGTGTTTCTTTGGAACAATCTCTTTCTTAAAGTGTATAATTATTTGATGATGATGATCCTATTGAGGTTATTTGCTTTAGTGGACAATTCAGAAATCTTTATATTAATTTTTCTTCTCTTCCTGTCAAGCATGATTCTTTTAGTGGATGAAATACAGCAGTTGTTTTCACGTTTATAAATTTTCTGGGTTTTAAACTCAGTTGCTGTAACAATTAATTGGACTTGAAGATTAATATTTATCAGTAAATTAATTCATCTTTCTGATCTCTTTCAAATGCAGGTGAATGTTTTCTTCTTTCTATTTAAAAACATCTTATTTCTCTGGTCAGTTGAAAGGTGTAGAACATTATTTTTCAGACAAGACATCTTTTCTTTCCTATATGATCTGCAGCTCCACAATAGCCAAGTCTTGATGGGACACATATCTAATTTTTCAACCCCATTATTTCTTATATTTTCAACATTCAAAACTTCATAAAAATGATTTTCAAAAGAAAAAGGTTATCTAGTAGAATTAAAAATGTTTGTCAGCTTTAGTTTCAATAATTTTTTAAAAGGTCTCTCTCACAATATATTATAATAACAATAATCTAATAGCTCAACTGATTTTCCAGACTGCTTTTATATCCGGTTTTTGGGTCAACTCACCCAATTAGAATGATAGTGTGAATTGCTATTTTTGACCAACCCAAAAAATCACACACCTGGTTTTCAGACACTTTTGTCTTAAAAAAAATAGACTTAATCCTTTTTCCTTTTTCACGTATATCTGTAATATCTAAAATTGGAGTTTCTTTCCTTTAATCTTAAGATGAGACAATTTCAAAATTAGAGTTCCCACCAAGCTTAAGCTCCCAAAGTGACAAACAATCATTTACAAAAACAAAATTGCTACAAAAATAGATATCTGATTCAACAGATTTCCTCTTTTAACATAAAATTGTAAAAAAAAATAATTTGACAGATTTAACCCTTCTTTTTCTTTCAATATTTAATAAATGTAAATTTCTGTATGTAATGTACACACATACTTTATCATTTCACATCATTCATAAACTGACATTAAATAATATAATTGCTAGCTTAGTAATTATAACCCCAATATTTAAAATTAAATCCTTAGCTTTTAAATCCCAATTACAATTATAGAAAAGCAAAATAGAGGTATAGAATAAGACATTAGAATTGATCAAGCATAGGTTAGTTTTAAAGAAAGTTAAAATGTTTAATAGTTGAAATATAAAACAATTAAATAGCTTTGCCTATATATGTGTAACTTTGCTTTTTAACAGAAAAATCAAATATTGAATAGTTTAAATGTGTGTATTACCTTTCTATCAACACACAAACAAATAAAGAATATAATTGTTGACCCACTCTCTTTCTGTCTAAAGCTTTTAGAACTGGATCTGGTAGGGTTTAAACTTGGATCCCTACAGCTTCCTTTTTTATATAAAAAATGTGATGATGATTTTTGTTCATTTTCCTACATGCACATTACTATAAATTTAGCTGATGACTGAATTGTAATGGCACAATATATTGAATATCTGCTCTTATCCACACAAAAAATAATAATAATAATAAAAGATTTTTATTAGAACCTCCAGCCTGTTTTGACTTATAATTATGAAAGACAAACGTTAAATTGCAAAATAAAAAATATACCATTAAAAAAAAGTTAAAATGTTGGAAATATTAAAAGGTGTTAGAAAAATATATGAATACGCTTCTAGATTAGATCTTGTGGTGGAGAGATAGCATATCTATCTACCATGCTTATAATCTGAAGTTTGAATTTAAACCATGTATTTTTTTTTAAAGAAGCTTAGAATTTTTTTCAGGCAGTTGGTCATAGGTGATAATCAAATAATGGTTAATAAAGGGATATCTATCAATTCTTAGCTAAAGGGTAAAACAAAGATAGAAAATCATTTAAATTGTTAGTCAGCAAATGAAAAATCTGATGAGTTCTGATTTTTCCTTAATCTTAAAAGGGGCTATTGGAAAAACCTTATTTGAAATGGGATTAGTTATTTTTTAAAATGCTGCTTTACTTCTTACCTAGTACTAAAAAAAACTTATAGGTTGTGGACATACTATGTTTCCTTGAAAATAAGATCGTATCTTGTACTAATTTTTGTTTCAAAAGATGGTTTAGGACTTATTTTCAGGGAATGTCTTATTTTTTAATGTACAAAAATATACATTTATTCAAGTACAAAAATCTATATTTATTCAAATACAAAAATCTATATTTATTCAATATTAATATTTTCAACAGCATGTAAATAATTTTTACTACTGTTTGAATATGTAACAGTTAAGATTATAATCTTATCACAGAATATTCTCATTCAATAGGAGAAAATTAAAAAAATTATTTGCAATTTGTTAAATTAATATTTAATTTTAAAGTAATATATGAAACATTATGCTGGCTTGATTAATTTGTGAACTAAGATTGTATTAATAATAATTTTCAGCTTTTCCTGATGTCAATGTTGATTTATTTACAATATATATGGTTGGAGGTCAGATAAAAGAGGAATTCTTATATCAGACTGAATGCATGGGCATTGATAAATGAAAAGTAAAATTGTATTTGCAAATTTATTAAAATGCTTAGTTATGAATCCACCTACAAAATAATTCTGGAGAACATTTATTCAAATACAAAAATCTATATTTATATCTATTTATACATTTATTACTTTATAATTCAATATGGCTGTCAAGTGTTTCAAAGAGCTGATAATCTTAATTAGAGCTTTTACTTGGGGTAGGGCTTATATTATCAGCATTCTGAAAAATCATGATAAGAGCTCACAGTAGCAAAAAGATCAGATAATCCATGGATTATACCAATTAAGTGCATACCATAGATAGAAATAATTCTTAGAAACCTTTTTTTTAATATAGTATGATAAAAAAAATGAAAATTTCCATATTGTTATGAAAAAAAAACCTACTAGAAAAGCTTCCATCAACTAATTATATACAATGAAATCTCAATGCAACATTTATTTAACTGCTTTTGTTTGGTCATAAAATTAGATCCATGTAAATCTATCACTCCTCAAATTGGTATTTAGCATTTCAAACATTATCAAATCATTATCTTGATTAAAAAAAAAGTTTCCTAAATGGACAATTAAAAAATAATAATAATATTCTTTGCTCTTCACTCTTGTATTGTAATAATATAAAGACTCAAAATCATTATCATTGAGAATAATGCTTCATCAAGGATAGTTACAAGAGGTACTCAAAAATAATTGGAATTATTTTCTGAAGGGAAAGTTTGTTATAATTTATGCTTTTGCCATTAGATTCAGATCCCACTTGAGGGGACCTCCTTGAATCAATCTTCATGTGGCTCTACCTATTTGTCAATTTTTGTAATAGTTAAAGAGTTGGAACAAGAATTTCTGTTTTCTGTTAGGGAAAAAGTTTAATGCTTAAAACAGCTTACAGGAAAGTGGCTCTGTGTCAAATTCACCACATTCCAAATACATCATGTCAATTGAACTCCAATGTCAAGATAATGCTGATTTTTTAAATTTAAATGACATTATTCATTCATAATTCATTCATAATAATCAGGTGTTTAAAATCTACAAGTTCTGAAATGTTTGTGAGATGCAGTAAAATGAAAACATCCCAATTTGTGGCAAAGTGGGGAATGCTTCTCCATGACCATGGCCAGTGCACAAACCCTTGAGTGTGAAACAATTTAGAAATAAAAACAGCATGACATATCAGCAATATTTATGTGATCTTGCTCCATGTGATTTATTTTTATTTTTTTGAATGAAAAAATGCTTCAAAAATTTCTTTTCTTGCAGACTTAGAGGTGGTGAAAAAAACAACAAAGGAGTTTAAAAGTCATCACTTTGCAAAAGTTTTCAGTTTGTTTCAAAAAGTGAAAAACACATTTAGACCAGTGGATTGCATTAAATGGACTATACTTTGAAGAGAATTCAATTTGCAACACCTAAAAATAAATACACATTTTTATTGCAAAATTCCAGATTTTTTTGTTTTTCTTTGTACATGTACCCATTTTAATTTTTATTTTTAGCACTTCTATTTACACTTGTGAAAATCAGTTTATCTATTGTTTTAATTTATTATACTATGCAATAAAAAAGATAATAAACTTGCCATCATACTGGAATTTGTCAAGACTTTATGAAGTGGTGATAAAAATAAAAAATATCATGTAACACATCACATCACATTGCATATTATGTGCTGTATACACAATATGAAGTTTGATGATTATAGATATCATGGATTTGGAATTGAGGCATAAAATTTACATATAACAAAAGTAGATCGGAAGAATTTTTAAAGCAAATATTGCTTTAAGTAATATTTAATGAGACTGTAACCTTGAGAATGTGCATGTAAAATGCGATAGTAGGGACCTCTATAGTTCTTTTTAACCACAAGCTTATGCTATGAAAGAAAAGAGGGGAACCCTACCCCTCTTTACTTCAACCTACTTTCTATTTAAATAGGTGAAGCTGAAGCGGTTAGATCTGAGAACGTGAAGCGATTCAATACTTCACTGATTAAGTCCACATTTCTTATTACACATTAATACTAGTGAAATCTTTCGACATACAATGAGTCAATGGAAAGATTTTATAGTTAGAAATCTATTACAATAATTTAAAGTTGTAATTATAAATTTATTAAACGCACATTGATTATTAAATTTTTTTAAAATATATAAAATTTTATGCTATGATTTAAATAATATTTTCAATTGTGTTTTGTTCTTTGCAAAATTATAATTAAGTTTATTATTAATAAAAACTATAAAAGATTTGCAAATATCTAATCACTACACCTTGTAATAACTCAGTTTTAAAACATTACACACAATTATTATGCTATTAGATTATATGCATATGCACATTCATTTTGCAGTTTTGAATTATAAAATCTAAATCATAATATATATACATATTTCAGCAAATAATAATTATTAAATTATTCTTAATCTTCAATTTTTAATAGTTTCTTGGTAGAATTATTTTTCCAGATAACATTTTTGTTTTTCATACTCTTCAAAAATAAAGTATCATGGTTTTACTCTTCAAAAATAAAGTATCATGGTTTCATTCTTTCTCTCTATATATACATTTATTTCATGTTTAAAGAGGTTTATTTAAACTTCATTGTGTCAATATTTCATACTCTGTAGTCAAGTTGCAATCTTTAAGTGTCCATATATATTCATCGGACTATTAGTAAGAGTGGATTTCCATTCTTGCTATTAAAAGGAGAGATGTTGCCTTGACAACAGTGAGAAATATTGATTACTATCTATGTTGGCATGTTTAGGTGTTGACTGGTTTATAATAGACTTATATATACATGTATATTTCTATACTAAACTTAATGTAATTACAGCTCCTTATAATAAATAATATCTTTTTTTTTTAGCTTTACTGAATACATTTTACTAGCTTATTATTAGACTATGATTTATCATCCAGACAGAGTATTTTGTGAAAATAACCTCTGCTTATCAAATGAGATAGTGATTTGTAGCTCCTGAATGTCCACACAAAAGTTTTTATTTAATAGTCTTCATTATGATCTGTTTAATTTTAAATTAATTGGTAACACACACATGTAGATGGTGTTTAATATATTAATGATCATTGTTTATATCTTCACACTGACAGAAGATTAATTTGGATCCACATTACAACAATAAATAAAACAGAGATATCACAGTACACAAATTATATATGTAATAAATTGATGAATGTACCTGAGATACATTTAGAACCAATGGAATCTTGTATATTGATTCACAGCACATTCCTTTCTAGCTTATTGTTACATCTTGAACTTTCATCCAATATAAAAAAATTTCAGATTAACTTCTCTCATTACACATGTATTTTGTAAAAACAACCTTCATTAATTAAGTAGATTCATATCTTAATAACAAGATAGTGATAAGTGTAGTTTAAATCTAAGACTTGATTGATTTCAAATACTTCTCAGGTACGTTAGCCAATTTATTACATTTATATTATTACAGTGTGATATTTTTTTACATTGACTTTTATAATGTAAATATAATTATCTTCATATGTTTGAAATAAGAATGGTGATGCATTGTTAGTTCAATCATCATTTATATATACACACATATAAAAAATGATCTATTATTTCTGTGTAAATGTTCAGGTATTTTAAGCCTTTAGACCACTTAGTAAATCCAAGATTATTTTTGTGAAATACATATGTAGATAATAAAAAAATTATGTTGATAAATATTTACACTGCACACTAGTTCATGATTTAATAACAGCATTCCAAAGATTAGCAATAAATTTAAAAGATTTTATTGGCTAAAAAAATATTTCATGCATATTAATTAATTTGTCATAAGTATAAAGAGAAAAAAATATCCTTTAATAAGCCTATATCAAGGCAACTCTGCCTGTCCAATAAACTCCACAAAAAAACAATGGAGAAGATATTTCTTACTAAATTTGCCAATTGCTGATAGCAAAGACTTAAATAGATTTCTATCTTTATTTAACTTCCGAATAAGAATATCAAGATATCATTTTATTGATTACTAATAAATTATTAGCTGAATTGTTTATTAAATCTAAAAATAATTTTCTAAGCTAGATTAGAAAGTGAAAAAAATTTCATGATTTACCTAGTCTTAATTTGAATTTCAAGTCATGGGAATGCTAAGACAACATGCAACTTTTATATCAAAAGGCTTACACATATATATTAAATGACATTAATTACCTGTGTTTTCTGTAGAAACTTTTTATGTAAATCTAGCAATAATTAAATCCTCTTTTGCATCAGCTTAATATTATTAAATAAAAAAGTCTTTAAACAAATTCATTTTTAAACAGCCTTACTTTTAAATAAGCATTTATTTATGTCTATATAAATGTAAAATCATGTTGTAACATTAAAATATACAGACTGATTTAAGACTGTTCTCTGCCTATTGTTTTTTCTTTTATAGATAACTCTATATAAAAATTTAAAATACAGAGGGAAGTGGTCATTTTCTTATTGTAAAAGTTATTGAACACGCCAGTTAGAGAGCCATTCAAATATTAATTCAAATAAAATTTATAATTACCACATAAAGTTATATTTACTCAATAAAAAAGATATAGTTTGTTATTACGTACACAATATATATATATGCATTGCATAGCTATTTGCATAAAACTTATAAAAGGTGATTCACATATTTGCTCTGGCAAAGATGGATATTGATAAAATAGGGTCATAATGACTATGCAGTTTTGTGCTAATAAGTGTAAAAAAAAAAAACAGATTTGCTAACATTATTGCAATAATGAATTCTAGTTAAAAATCTTTAATGAAAAGATATTCAACACCTTTAACATTGTAACATTTTAAAGCTTATTTTAAATTTGCATTGGATAATAGCCATAGTTATTTCTTTGTTCCAAAAAATTACTTTTGTATATCATCTCTTGTCCATTATCTTGTTCAGGTTTTATTTATATAATTGACAAGATTGAGAAAAAAATCACCGTAATATAAACAATATACTTTTTCAGTCAAAACATTTAAATAGATTGAGTAAGCACTTCTCTCTCTCTCTCTCTCTCTTTTATAAGCATAAACACTATTTTATTTAATGAATTATTAGATTTTCTTTAAAATTTATAGTTTTTCTTTCATTAATATATACTGTTTGATATTCCTATGATTATTGTGGTATTTTTAAGAGATATAAAATATAACGTACAGTATATACTTTTTTAAAGATATTTTGTTGCGGTGATGTAATGTTTAAAAAATGACAAAAGTAAAAGAACTCCACCTTTGAATGACCTACATAAGGCCCGCACAGGTAGTGATTACTGGAAATATTTTGTTTGCTTTGATAGCCTATTAAAAATTCTGTTAAAAACATTTTAAACAAATTACAGGGTAAACTTTAATAAAAACAAAACTTAAAAAGCAGCATATTCAACTTCACCTTTTAATTTTAAAAACTAAAAATATTTACCGAATTCAGATGAATTGTATTTAAAATGATAACTTAGTATTGGGGATTAAAATTCTTAATTGAAATCCCAGAAAAAGTTGAATTTTAAAAAAAATATTTTTAAAACTGTCTATAACAAGCACTTTTATAAGTAATAGTTAATAACATGGAAAAAATATGATGATGAGTTAAACTATTGAATAATCATTTCTTTCTATGAAAGTATCAAAAATTAAATAGACTTTAAATATCTCACTTCAGAAATGAATACTTTTCAAACAGTCTTCTAAAGAGAATATAAAAAAAGATCATTCATTACAATATATTTAGGAATAATTTGCTTTAAATTCAAACCCTATAGCAAAATTATCATTCAGCCATTTAAACTTTAAAAAAAATAATACAAAATAAAAAATATAATGAAAAATAAAAGTTAAAAGCATAAAATAAAAATGGATATAAATAATCTTGCCCTAATAAAATCCACAGAACATTGATTTAACATATTCATTGCAGAACTTCAGCTTTCTTGCTTGGAAATTATTTTTTTCTTGATGCTCATTCTAAGTCTTATCTTTGTCTCAATATAAGAAGTAAAAATAATATTCCAAAAACAAAAATGAATTTATACTAATAAAATTATCTTTATTTTCACTTTCTTATTTGTTAGCCAATGGAATTTATTACAATATTTTCATTATTTAACAGTTTTATAGTCTTTTCATTTGGATTTTTTTATGACATTATAATCTATCAATTTTCTATTTTACTGAAACTTAAAATTGATCTTCAAAAATCAAAATCAAATTTAGTGATAATAAAAAATATTTTTATTTTCTATTTATCACTTAGAATTTTTATTATGTTAATTAGTTTTTCAGATAATCCTGAAATATCTTGTGCATGAATATTCTATATTAATTATTGGTGTTCATCATAATATTTTTATCAGTTGACAGTTTTACAGCTTTTTTATTTGGAATTGTTTTTGAAGTTTTATATATATATATATATATATATATAACTTCAAATCTAATTTTTGCAAGGAGATATATATATATATATATATATATATATATATATAATCTCCTTGCAAAAATTAGAATTAATTTTCTAAAAGCAAACCAATATGCTAGTAGAAATTGCTTTACTTTTATTTTTTGGGGGGGAAAGACTTTGAAACATTTTGAGTATCCATATCCTGTGTCAGCTAATGATATTTATTATAAAATCTTCATTAACTTTACAATAGGTTGAGCAGAATTATTTCATCTTTTGGTTAATTTGCCCCCTAGTGAATTTTTTTATAAGTATTATATGTTAAAATGCGTGTAAAATGGTATATTTTAGTATAATATTTTTTTTTTAAAATTCCACACTAAAAGACAAGAAATTCAAAATTCCCACTCTTACAATAGACATAAGCCCTGCCCTGACATGTTCAGCCATTGTCTCTTGCCAAGGCTGTAAAACATTTAGTGTTTTACAATATTGCAGTTTCCAATGATGTAAAAACATGTTTATTTTCAATTTATTATGGTTGGAATTTTTTTTTAAAAAATAATTTGCACTATATTTATTAGATATCAAAAAATATAAATTATTAATAACTTATTTTGACTTGAAATACTTTATTTTCAAAAATATAACATTATATTAGCAGCTAATATAAATTTGGCCTGAAGTAAATTAGAAGACAAGTTATGATGTAAACCATCTACTTTATTTATGAGTAAAGAAAATATCAAAAAAAATATCATAATTTTGCAATAAATATTTAAAAAAATTAAACATTTAAAGCATAATTCATTAAATATAAGAGAAATAAATAATTATTCATTTCAAATGTTTAAAAATAATAAAAATTAAGAAATATTTCATTGATTTTATAAACTGAAAATAATATTTCTAGAAACAATGGTTAAATCCTCATTTTTTTAATATTTACAGAAACAAAATGTGAACATTTAAAATTTATTTCAGTAGTAAAAAAATATCTATTAAATAAAGTCAAATTTGTTACTTTCTGATAAGTAATAATCATTTCATCATATATTTTATGTTGATGTGTGAGACAAAGAAAAACATCAGAAATGCTAAAATGTAAGAGGCATGATGCTGCAATTTGGAATGGTTAATGACAGTTCCATTTGGATTTTTTTTATTAATGCTATGTTCTACTTTTGTTTTCTATATTATAAAGAAAATTAAAAATGATATTATAAAAGCAAAACAGACTTACATTAATAAAAAATTACTTTTGCTTTCATTGTGATTTTTTTCCCATAGCATTATGTCTTGCATACATTCATTCTGTCTCAACCAATTGCATTCCTCATAGTCTTTGTGTTTATTGATAGTTTTACAAATATTTTTTATGACAATGTTGTTTTTAAGTTTTCAAATTTATAGCCAAAAGTGTTATATGTATGCAGCAGAATAATTAAATAACAATTATAGTATAGTTTGGCTCTGAATATACAAATAAATAAGTAAACTAACCAAATTGATAACCTAAATCTTCTCTGAGAAAAATGTCTGCCATTATAGGGTCTAATGTATGTATGTATTGGGGGTTATAATAGGTTAGACATTATGAATTCAGTTTATTTGATAAAATATTTGAATTGTTTTAGAAAGAATGTAGAAATGACATATATTGGGACTAGTAAAAATAAATTAAAAACTAGATTAAAACAGCATTTAGGTGATAAAAATTCTGCTATTTACATTCATAAGAATAAATTTAAGCATGGGGATTTTGAAATAAAACCTTTGGAATGTATTAAGTCATATAATGAAAGAATAATAAAAGAGGGTGTATACATAAATGAAATAAAACCTGAATTAAATAGGATGGTTTTAATTAAAAGTTTTTATATGAATATATATATATATATATATATATATATATATATATATATATATATATATATATATATATATATATATATATATATATATTAAAAAGAAATTAGTTGTGTTTAAGTTGTGATTGTAATAGGAAAGGGGAGTGAGATAATGTAAAAAAAAGAAAATTTTGGTTATGAATATATTTTGTAATTTTTAAATAATTTAATTTTTTTTTTTTTTTTTGGAATATGTGATATTTATTGTATATATATTTTATTTTAGTGTGCCTTGAAAAAGACTATAAAAAATAGTTGAAACGTTGGATATATTTTTCATGATTATAGTCATAAAAAATCAAGTTTTAAAAAGGAGTTAGTTTGTTTTATTTCTATATTAGATATATATGAACTATTTTGAAAAGAAGAACTGTGTGCTGGATATATTAAATTATTTGATTTATATTAGTTGTATTACATTTGAATTTAGTAAGAAAATTGTTGTTGCACAATTTGTTTTACAAGCCTCTATTGTAGGACACCTCTCTGTATTTACCAGGCTAGATAATTGTTTTCTATTCTTGCCTTGTATTATAGTTACTGGTTCATAACTATCACCTAGCAATAAAAAGTAAACTTCTTTTTCACAACATATATTTTAGATGTGAACATATCTTGATCAGATGAATAAGAGATTTGAACACTTAATTTTCATTTCTAAATCTTTTATATTTATGTTTTATAAGAATTTATTGTTTTTGAAGTAAAAATAAATTCATTAATCAGTTACACATATATACCACATTTGGACTATTAATGGACAGAAAACATTTAAGGTTAGAAATAATTTAGATCCCATTTCACAATTTCTTTTGAAATAGATTTATATTCCAGTGCAAAGGATATACATGTAATAATTAGATTCTGTATTAGAGATTTATACAACTAATCAGTGGTTTTATAAACTCCTTATTAGATTGATTTATCAAATCATAAACTATTGTTTAATATTAAAATTCAAGCCACCTATTCTATTGATCTACGACATGTAATATGCATTTGGTAACTAATTACTAGTTTTATATACAATATATGTACAATTGATTATAAATTAATTGACACTTTAAAAACAAGAAAATCACATTTATAATATATAAATATAGGCTACTATTTTCATGTGACAATAAAATATTCAAACTTTGAATTACCTGATTAAAATAAGTTGCTAAATGTATATATATATATTGTAACGAGCACAGACGTTCGTTACATTGTTGTTGTTTTTTATTTATTAAACATGAAAGTAAATTAAAAAGTTCGCATTTAAAAATTTTCTTTTAGAATTAAAAATTGAAATTAAATATCATCTTAAACTCTTATATATTAATTAAATCGCACAGATAATGAAAAATTATTAAAATAAAAATTTATTAAAGAAAAAGTATTTTAAAACTAAATTTTAAAAAGATTTGGAGATAAAATTATATCTTTAAATTTATCTTTAAACATATTTTTGATTTGGAAAACAGGTTAATTAATCAGAAATGGAAATGATTGTTAATTAGTTAAATGTAAACCAGCCTTCGGCATTTAAATGTAAAAACACCGGTCAGATAAGAAAACAATAGAAACTGTTAGCAAATAAGAAGAAATCCCTATGGAATCGGACCACAGCGAAAGGACCATCGCATCGGTGACGTAATGTAAATTCAATCCTTCACATTAATATAAAAGGAAAATTTGGAAATTATTAATCAGTGACTAGTTATTGATGATTATTACAATGTAACAGCTAGGTGTTAGTGCTGAGGGGATTGAAAAAGACGCACAGCTTCAATCCCTTCAGTTCTGCTAAGAAAGGAAGAAAAATGAACCATCGTTTCTACATTGAGGACCCACTACACTAAAAAATCTCCGGATGGATAAATAAATCGGCCAACAGGATACCAACTTCGGACGACGTGGGAATTCACGTTCAAACGGCAAGGAATATATGAAGATGAACTATTTAAATAACCGTAAGAACTTTAAAATTTCATGAACAGTAAATTAAAAACTTTCCAGATTTAAATGATTGCAATTTTATTCTATCTGACCAACATTATTTATTAATTAGTTATAATTTTATTTAATGTATTTATTTTGTAAAATCATTTCCATTTATTTATTTTTTGTTCTTTAAGTTTTATTATGATTTTTGTTTTCCGTTAAATTAATTATAAAAATGTTAAACTTAAGTCGGGTGTGAATGGCTGTATAGATTTGTAAAGTTATATTAGGGGAGGGTAATCTTGGGTTATTTATGTCGTTGTTAGATTGGGTCAATGGATTGGATATATTGATGTAGTTAATAGATGTAATCGGAGATTCGCTACGGGCAGAATCGTTTATATATATGCCGCACTCACCCGTTTGCCTATGGAAGGAATTATAAGACGGAGAACGCAGTTCCTTTCTATGGAGTTTTTTTTTTTATTATTGTTCTTCTCGTTAGATAGATGTAAGATTCCTATCTGATTGAGAGTCAATGTCTTTTCTTAATTCTTTTGGTGCTGCCGTATTTCGTATTACATTGAATACATCGATGTATCAGATGGATTGATGCCAGTTTGACTGCGAATTTTAGCCTAAGGTTAAATAGGGATAGAATATTTTTAATTTCAATGCAAATCTATGTAGTATTCAGACTCGATTCTAAATAAAAATGCATTAAATTTAAGTTGTTTATAGACGCTTGCATGGATTGTTTATCGGTTAACTATGTTTTGCGTTTTCATATTTGGTCAGAATATATAGACATTCGATAAATAATGATACCTTACGGTGAGTATCTAAAATGTATTTATTCGGATGTCTTTTAAGTTATTGGTGACAATGCAAGTATCTTATGGTGAATACTATTGGGTTACATATAAATTTCCCTCCGCAATTGTCAGTAATCAATAATTTTATATTTTGATTGCTTATGTTTACTTTGGAATGTTTTTAACCGTGTAATCCATGTAACCGATCTATAGCAACTTATTATAACTAGCTTTTATAATCCCATCTGTGCGAACTTAATTAAAATGTAAAATTAGAATGTAATAGTAATTAAAGGTAAATTAAAGTCAAAAATCAAAGTTAAAAAATAATGTTAAATGTTAAAATGTAAAACTAATAATAAAATAATTTTAAATCTTATATATATGTGCATAAATAAATGTTTGTATGCTAATTACTGGCAGTGGCTTATTTTATTTATTTTTTAATGTTGAAATCTAATTAGATAAGATATGATATTATTTAATCTCTGCTGTTCCACTGGGCTAGTGACATGGGCTAACGACCAGAATCAATATAAAAAAAAAAATTATTTTTTTTTTGACTTACGTATCTGCCTACTTTATAAATTTTTCTAGGTTCAAATGCCTAGATGGCGCCCCGTAGTGCAGTTTACGTAAGTACCTTTCTCCGGATCGTTACAATGGCGCCCAATGTGGGGTGCCAGTTGTAACGATCTGGAGAAAGTCGACTTAACGTAATCTGCACTACGGGGCGCCATCTAGGCATTTGAACCTAGAAAAATTTATAAAGTAGGCAGATACGTAAGTCAAAAAAAAAAAAATTTTTTTTTTTTTTTTTTTAAATTTTGATTCCGGTCGTTAGCCCATGTCACTAGCTCAGTGGAATAGCAGAGATTTAATAAGATAATCTAAGAGTATATATAAAAAAAGGAATAAAATAAACCACTGCCAGAAATTAACATACAAACATTTATTTATGCACATATATATAAGATTTAAAATTATTTTAGTATTAGTTTACATTTTAACATTTAACATTATTTTTAACTTTGATTTTGATTTTAATTTACCTTTAATTACTATTACATTCTGATTTTACATTTTAATTAAGTTCGCACAGATGGGATTATAAAAGCTTGTTATAATAAGTTGCTATAGATCGGTTACATAGATTACACGGTTAAAAACATTCCAAAGTAAGCATAAGCGATCAAAATATAAAATTATTGATTACTGACAATTGCGGAGGGAAATTTATATGTAACCCAATAGTATTCACCATAAGATACTTGCATTGTCACCAATAACTTAAAAGACATCCGAATAAATACATTTTAGATACTCACCGTGAGGTATCATTATTTATCGAATGTCTATATATTTTGATCAAATATGAAAACGCAAAACATAGTTAACCGATAAACAATCCATGCAAGCGTCTATAAACAACTTAAATTTAATGCATTTTTATTTAGAATCGAGTCTGAATACTACATTTTGTTAAAAAGAAAGTCAAAAGGTTGCATTTGATATGTTTTTTTTTGTTAATATATATTATGCTTTTATGTGTATAGGTGCGCACAGCCACGTAAGTTTATGATCGAAATGTGGTGCCTTACGATGAGTACCTTTGGGAATTACTTAAGTGTAACCCTATTTATGCATTTCAATCAGTCATAAATAAGTTGGTGGTATTTATAATTGTTCTGCAAATATACACGTTTAAACCCATTATTTCTTAAAACATATCTATCTCAATGCAACCTTCTTTAAATAAATAATTTATAAAATAACTTGCTTGTCATGCCATGTGTAAAAATAAAATGTATAAAATAAAATAGAACACTTGTGGGGAGGGGTGTAAACGTAAACAGTCCTTAGGTAAGCGATAGTAAACATTTTTCTTTTTGTATATAGTCTTTTTGTAAAATTATTAACCGGATGTTTTGTAAATGTCTTTGTCAATCGTGTACCGTAATTACTAACCCTAAGTAAAATATTTTTTTTTGATCATTTTTTTTTAAGTAACTTTACTGATATGTAACGAGCACAGACGTTCGTTACATTGTTGTTTTTTGTTATTTATTAAACATGAAAGTAAATTAAAAAGTTCGCATTTAAAAATTTTCTTTAAGAATTAAAAATTGAAATTAAATATCATCTTAAACTCTTATATATTAATTAAATCGCACAGATAATGAAAAATTATTAAAATAAAACTTTATTAAAGAAAAAGTATTTTAAAACTAAATTTTAAAAAGATTTGGAGATGAAATTATATCTTTAAATTTATCTTTAAATATATTTTTGATTTTGGAAAACAGGTTAATTAATCAGAAATGGAAATGATAAATTTAATTAGTCAAATGTAAACCAGCCTTGGGCATTTAAATGTAAAAATACCGGTCAGATAGGAAAACAATAGAAACTGTTAGCAAATAAGAAGAAATCCCTATGGAATCGGACCGCAGCGAAAGGACCATCGCATCGGTGACATAATGTAAATTCAATCCTTCACATTAATATAAAAGGAAAATTTGGAAATTATTAATCAGTGACTGGAAATTGATTATTACGATGTGACTATATGTAGTAGTACGGAGTTGGAGGAATTGACAGACGCACGGTCAATTCTTTCAGCTGTTAAAGAAAGGAGAAATGAACTATCGTTTCCTAAATTGAGGACCAACTAAATTAAAAAACCTCCGAATGAATAAATAAAACAACGGCTAAATGGATACCAATTTTAGGACGGCGTGGGAATTTACGTTCATGGCAAGCAACGGATAAAGTTGGACGTTTTAAAAATCATAAGAACTTATATATTCACTTGAAACAATAAGAACTCTAAATTTTAAAACTTTTTATTAAATGATGCAATAGAATCCTATCTGACCAAACTAAATTCTTCATTAATAATGTTGTTTGATGTATTTTTTTTCTTATTTATTTTGTAAAATCATTTCCATTTATTTATTTTTTGTTCTTTAAGTTTTATTATGATTTTTGTTTTCCGTTAAATTAATTATAAAAATGTTAAACTTAAGTCGGGTGTGAATGGCTGTATAGATTTGTAAAGTTATATTAGGGGAGGGTAATCTTGGGTTATTTATGTCGTTGTTAGATTGGGTCAATGGATTGGATATATTGATGTAGTTAATAGATGTAATCGGAGATTCGCTACGGGCAGAATCGTTTATATATACGCCGCACTCACCCGTTTGCCTATGGAAGGAATTATAAGACGGAGAACGCAGTTCCTTTCTATGGAGTTTTTTTTTTATTATTGTTCTTCTCGTTAGATAGATGTAAGATTCCTATCTGATTGAGAGTCAATGTCTTTTCTTAATTCTTTTGGTGCTGCCATTACATTGAATACATCGATGTATCAGATGGATTGATGCCAGTTTGACTGCGAATTTTAGCCTAAGGTTAAATAGGGATAGAATATTTTTAATTTCAATGCAAATCTATGTAGTATTCAGACTCGATTCTAAATAAAAATGCATTAAATTTAAGTTGTTTATAGACGCTTGCATGGATTGTTTATCGGTTAACTATGTTTTGCGTTTTCATATTTGATCAAAATATATAGACATTCGATAAATAATGATACCTCACGGTGAGTATCTAAAATGTATTTATTCGGATGTCTTTTAAGTTATTGGTGACAATGCAAGTATCTTATGGTGAATACTATTGGGTTACATATAAATTTCCCTCCGCAATTGTCAGTAATCAATAATTTTATATTTTGATCGCTTATGCTTACTTTGGAATGTTTTTAACCGTGTAATCTATGTAACCGATCTATAGCAACTTATTATAACAAGCTTTTATAATCCCATCTGTGCGAACTTAATTAAAATGTAAAATCAGAATGTAATAGTAATTAAAGGTAAATTAAAATCAAAATCAAAGTTAAAAATAATGTTAAATGTTAAAATGTAAACTAATACTAAAATAATTTTAAATCTTATATATATGTGCATAAATAAATGTTTGTATGTTAATTTCTGGCAGTGGCTTATTTTATTCCTTTTTTTATATATACTCTTAGATTATCTTATTAAATCTCTGCTATTCCACTGAGCTAGTGACATGGGCTAACGACCGGAATCAAAATTTAAAAAAAAAAAAAAAAATTTTTTTTTTTTTTTTTACTTACGTATCTGCCTACTTTATAAATTTTTCTAGGTTCAAATGCCTAGATGGCGCCCCGTAGTGCAGATTACGTTAAGTCGACTTTCTCCGGATCGTTACAATATATATATATATAATGAGAATAAATTTGATTGATTATCTCATTGGTGCAATATCTAATTATATATATAATACAAATAAAATGTCCATTAATTAAAAACTATTGTAATAATAATAAAAAATATATAACAGTAATTAACTATTATATACAGTTTTTCAATATGCAGAAGTACTTCTGGTTAATTCTTTAACTCTCTTCAACTGCCATTAAATTCAAAAGACAATGAAGCAAACATCATCAACTCAAATCCCACAAATCCTGAATTTTAATAAAATCAGCTTATCTATTAATTATATTAATTTTATTTCTATTTATTAAAATTGCCTCTTTAATTTTTCTTTTATTATGGTTTCTCTCTTCATGAAGAATCTTAACAATTTCAATGTCAAACTTAAAGTTATATTTACATGTTCTTTCATGATCCACGAAAAGTGAAGCAATCATTAAATCATTATAATTTTTACTTTTCACACACTTGTACAACAATTTATGCTTCTTAAATCTTTTTACAATACTGCACCTTGATTCACCTATATATGATAATATATATCCACAAAACAATTTAACAAATAGAAATAAAATGCATATAATTAATAGATAAACTGCTAATGTTAAAATTCAAGATTCATGGGATTTTAGTTGATGATGTTTGCTTCTGTTATACTTTTTGGAATTTAATAGCAGTTGAGGAGGGTTAAGGAATTAACCTAAAGTACTTTTGCAAATTGAAAGACTGTATATAATAGTTAATCATTATTATATTTATTATTTATATATATATATGTGTATAATTGTGTAAATAAAACAGAAGTAAAGATGATTTAAAATGAACTTGAAAGCTTTAATATATGTATATAGATTAAAATATGCATATCCATGTTTAATAAGGCAACAAAAAAATCAGCAAGTTTATTTTATCTGACAATATAAGGTTTAACAAATGCCTCTATTAAAAAAATCCCAGTGTAAAGAGCTAACATGATGCCAGCTCTCTGAAGAGCAAAGTCATGAAGAGTTCAAAGAGAGAAAAAAATAAGTTCATTTTAAAAAAGAAATTATTACATATTAGTTAATCAAACTTTTTTGATAGTACATATTTTAAAAAAACTTTTTTAAAGTTGCAGAGTAGCTATCATACTAAATTTTTATTGTTGTTATCAATGTATAAAATTTTAAAACTTAAACTAGTAAAGTGAGTTTTCTGTTAATGTTTGATTTCTCTTTAAACCCTTAAAAAACTAGGCAGGACAAATTCCTAATGTTTATTTCATACATTCTTGATTATACTAAATAAGGTAGTCACGGAGGGACCATAGTGCTGCCAGCAGATGGCGCTGTGACACCATCAACAACTGCCCGAAACCTGCAAGTGATAAATTTATATACAAAAGTGGCTGAAAATTGACAAATAAAAATGCCTGAGGCAATATATATCCAAGAAATACATCGAAAGTACAAATTGTAAAAAAAAAACAAGAAAATGCTACGAAATTCAAATTAAAAAAAAAATTGATGAAAATACAGGAAAGACACACACCCCCCCCACCAAAGTCAAAATTTTTTCACTTAAATTGAAAAATAAAAATGCCTGAGGATATATATATATCCAAGAAGTATATCGAAAGTACAAATTATAAAAAAACAAAACAAGAAAATGCTATAAAATTCTATAAAAAGAGGAATAATACATTAAAACATGTTGAAGAATTCTACAAAAAATTATATATTATTAAAAACAAAAAAAAATAACTACAGTTATCAAAACTGATGGAATTTTTTATTGAAGTATTAAAAGAAGCAGATGAAGAAATTAAAAAAAATTGTTGGTAAAACTATATACCAAAAGTCTAAATGATAAGGATATATGAAATGATTGAATAAATATAATACTGTTATTAATATTTAAGAAAGATCATAAAAAGATATCACCAAATTACATATCTATCAGTCTTCTATCAATTTTTAAAAATATTTTTAGGAAGATTATTACCAAAAGAATAAGCTGAATTTAAATAAGTTTTAGCAAAGAACTTCAGACATATTGAAAAAAGATATAGCAAGAAACAATAAATGGGAATTACCATTTATTGTTTTGGATTTTTAGATTGTGAAAAGTCATTTGATTTTTTTTAATCATTTCCACAGCAATAAAAGTTTTAAACCATAAAAAATAAATCCAGGATATCATTATAATGTGAAGAATATTTATGAAAATGCAATAAAACAATGATTAGACTCCATACTGACAATAAGACTATTAACATTGATAAAAATTTATATAGAGCAATTCTATATCACCAAAACTTTTTATAGTAACTATACAATAAATATTTTGTGATTAAAATGGGAACAAACTGCATGGATTATATTTAAGTCACCTTGATTTTTCAAACGATTTGATTTCTTTTTTTTGTTTTTTTTTTGCAAATAATATTTTAGAGTTTAGGACTGAAGAGAATTGTTGAAACAACTAAAATAATGTTCAATGAATTTTCATAAAAGAAAATTAAAATAATATTAATTACAATAAGGAATTAGAAGTTTATAACTATAAATACGCTACTAAAATTATTAATATAGATGGAAATATAATGGTTAAAATTAATCACAGAATGGATAGAAGGCTTTATCAAAAATATTTTAATATTAAAAGAAAATATACCTAAGTATTTTAAAAGGAAGGTTTTAATATATATATATATATATATATATATTAAAACCTTATATATATATATATATATATATATATATGTTTTACCAATTGTACATGTGAATCTGAGATTTGACACTTAACAGAAGAGTTATTAGGAGATTTTATGTCACTCAATAAAGAGCAAACAGGTATAATTAACATCTTTGAAAGAACTAAGAGACTGAAATGAAACTGGGTTTGATACATTTTTAAAAGCGCTTATGTTGATGGATAAAAGAAGTTTTAAACTGGACACCAAGGGAGAGTCAAAAACTTAGAAAAACATCACATAAGATGAAATGATAAAATAATTAAAGTTATATGTGTGAAATGGAGAAGAAAGGTTATTGATGAGAGAAACAGATTAAACTTGGAGATCCTTATAGTGCAGTGGATCAAGAATGATTGAAAATATTGATAATTATAAACAAAAGAATACAAACAGTATTGTGGAGGGAACACTAATAAATTTTTGTAATATGTAAATGTCAGCTAAAATTAAGATTCATCAAATATATAGCTACTATCATAATTCACAATATTTTATTCCAAAGATATATATCACTATATATTAAAAATCTTAATATTTCATGCAAAACAGATATTTACTATTATAACCCACAACATGTTATTCCAATATGTATACATATAAACATTAGAAACATATATCTCTTATTACAATGAGAAAATAGTATTAAATGAGTATTTATTACAAAGCATAATACATTCGTAGTCAATGCAGTGTCAAATATAAACAAACAAAAAAGAAATATTAATTTCAATTTTCCACAAATTTACAATAATCTTTAATGAGCATTTATTTTATATAGTGTATGTTTACAATTGTATACTTTCAAATATCAGCCTTTTAAGCTAATTGTGCAAATGCTTTGTGAGTGTTAATAATAAATGAATACTTTCTCACTAAAACAAGATATAGTATTTATGCAGGAATAAAAGCAATCCTCTTATTCCTACGACTCAAATGCTTATATATGAGCAAATCTGAAGTACTGGCAAGTAAAGCATGAGGATGGAACCGTCACTTTAAATTACTATATACGATGTCTGATGAATGACGTGGGTGAATGATATTTGAATGTGTACAATTGTAAACATATGCATATAAAATAAATGCTTATTTACATATGATTAAGTTTCAGTTGGAATGATGTTTGGTAAATTCTAGATAATTTCACCCAAGTCATTCATTCAGACATCGTATATAGTAATTTAAAGTGATGGTTCCATCCTCACCCTTTACTTGCCAGTACTTCAGATTTGCTCATATATAAGCATTTGAGTTGTAGAAATAAGAGGATTTCTTTTATTCCTGCATAAATACTATATCTTGTATTGGTGAGAAAGTATTCATTTATTATTAACACTCGCAAATCGTATGCACAATTAGCTTAAAAGGCTGATATTTGAATAAATAATCTTTAATGGTAAATAATATTTATAATTAGGTAATCAGACTTTTTCATATATATATATTGTACCGAGACAAAGTCGGTACAGGTATATACGCACACACACGAGCAATGTAAACACTCTATATTTTTTTCTCTTCTTTCACTTTCAACTTATGATAATAAAAATAAATGTAGTTTTCTTTCAATGCGTTATAAAATACCCTGTAAAATAAAATGTTAATATTTCTGATTAAATAGTTAAGGCTTTCATAGAATCTACTATAATAATAATCTCTAAAAAGAAAGAAAAAGTAAAATACTACTAATATGCCATTTTAAATCTCAATAAGTGATTTCTCCTTGTATATGCCGCGGGGGTAATTAAAAGGGGTTTTGTTTTAGATTATAACTGTAGTGAAAGTTAAAAGCTTATAGAAGTGATTTTGAGACAGATTAAATGCTCGACTTTTAAACTAATGTAAGTTAAATTGTTCTCTTAAAACACGCACACATGTATGCATAAAAGGTGTGAATAAGTATGAATTTTTTCTAACTGAGATTGTAATATGAGATTGCATAAACCTAAGATTGCCTCAAGCATATGGATTGAGTGGACATTACGTAGGACACGGACCCCAACGACAACTCAAAGAATATTGAACTCTGGGTGGAGATTCGATTCTCAGATAATAACCAACCCATATAAATATGAATCTAAATCTAAAGAAAAGGTCTTTTTACACTTCCTTTTTTTTTGTTTTCGCTTATGCTTATAGTTTTTTTTCTAGATTCCTCCGGAAGCTACAACTAGAACTTTTCACTTTTTTTTTTGCTATCCGGTTTATCCAACATGATCACTGTGAAATTAACATTTAGAGCATCGATCATCATGATGGGCTAAAAAACCCTTCAGTGATTGACCGACGCTCTGCCACCAGAACATCTCCATAGCTATGAATGATCAACAACAATACCATCCGAACATAGTGCTCCAATCAGTCTAAGGACGTTGTTTCGTTTAATATACAAAAATCGTCCAAACATACTACGCTGAACTTATGTGAAATGAATAACCATGTATTATGGAAACATCATCCATCAGGTTCGAACCTTCACCAAATTAGAAGCAGCAGAAGACTAAGCAAAATCCTAGGTAAACATTTTTTTTATAATGCTTTCATTCATTCTTTACGTAAACTTAAAAGGCAATCTCATAATTAATTAAATTCGACCTTCGTAAAACACATATAAAATGATCCGTAATCTCTCATATATTAAATCTTATTATTTTAATCTCAACTTTCGTAAATAAAAATATCAGATGCTACATAGTCCATCATATTTAAATCTTCGGACTTTTCCAGTTATGAACTTTGATCCTAATTATTATTTTCTTTCGCAGATAAATTATAACACAC
Source organism: Epiperipatus broadwayi (assembly GCA_028023455.1). Taxonomy (NCBI): domain Eukaryota; kingdom Metazoa; phylum Onychophora; class Udeonychophora; order Euonychophora; family Peripatidae; genus Epiperipatus; species Epiperipatus broadwayi. The sequence goes on from JAQFVV010001234.1 coordinate 27,647, forward strand.
ACCTACCTTCAAAATGTAAAAGAGGAAATATATTTTATCACCCATGTTTATTATGCATAATATGTTCTTTTCTGTGCGAGTGCGAGAATGCGCTTATGTGCGTGCAAATAAAGCTATTAATCAATATTTCATTTTTTTATAATCAATAAATTTTTTTTATCTAAACTAGTCGAGCATTCCTCAAATCATTTTCTATAATTAAAATATATTTTTTTTGAGGTTATTATTAGTGTTAGCATTTATTCATGCAATTAATTATTTTACTTTTAAATTTGTCTTTCTTATATTTTTTTTGTTTTTTTTATCTCTTTTAAATTTCATTCATAAACATCGTGCCGTAAGTCACGATGTTTACTTATTATATAGTTAACATAGGTTTAAGAGTTGGGAGGGCCTATTATTAACCTTTAAACCGCTAATTTTATCATTGGTTGTATCAGATAAAAATCAAATCTTTTAATTGGCCAACTCACAAACTGAAGACAAAGCCTATTGTTAAAACATATTCGCCTATAATATTAAATTCAACTCAGATACATTTATAAAAAGTATATAATTAATTTTTCAGGTCATGAAAAAAATGAAAGTTCTTTCAAAAATAAATTGCTATTTATTTATTCTAAAATATTCAATATCGGCAACATAAAAGTTATAATGTAAACAAAAAGATCGACTTTTACGTTATAGAAAAGTAAATATTTCTTTTTACTACAACTTCAATATTTGGACTAAAATCTTCAATATTTTTCGAAAATAATTTTGTTTTTTTATTATTCTCTCTGAAAATTATGTTTAATTTCCATAAATATTATTTAATAATAATTTAAATCGTATTCGAAATGAAAATCTCAGCATTTTTCTTTATTTTCTTTGATCAGGCAGTTTCTTTGTTCTTTCCAGCCAATCAGAATGCCTTTTTCGGCTGAGAGCATGATAAGAACCAATCACAAATAATGTTCCTTCTTTGTTTAGGTTTAAATGCATTTTTTTTCTATTTTTTACTTCTAAAATAAATCGGAAGATGTCACCATCGTACAGAACTTTTAAAAACGAATTCAATACGTATTTAACGAAAATTTTCGTATGAAAACGAGCTGAGTTAGAGTGATTTCAGATGTCAACGAGGAGCCTCGTCAGATGCGGGAAAAGGGTTAATAAATATAAGTAAAATGTCAATAGAGCTAGTATAAATAATTCTATTGGATCGTATGATAAAAGGGGGATGATATTATAAGCGTCTAGTTGTTTATTCTAATGATGCCTCAACCGAACATTCGTATTAGTTATAAATAACCAATGATCCCGTCCAATGCTTGGACCGATCTGTTAATCAACCGACCTTCTTATCCATTGGTTAATATTGTGTCATTTGCCAGAATAATAGTCTTGAGGGCAATCACATCGCGACCCTGAATGACCCCTATTGGTCCATGCTGGGAGTTCGAGCTTATGGGCAGGGATTAGACTTCAAAATCGTTTTGATATGACATAAGGTGATGCGAGAAATTAAATTATGAATCAAATCATCGTATCTGGCGCCCTCTTGTGTTGATAATGAACAACTATTGATATAAGAAAAATAAATAAATCTTTACGCTGTATCATGTTTGTTTTGGAGCTCACAATCCCTTTTAGGGAGCCGGTGCAAGGGAAAAGCGGGGCAACCGGTATAAAATGGCGCTTCCAAACGTGAGGCTAATATAAATAATGTTTCGGAGAGAAGCAAATCAAGACATTAGCCAAAAGCGGCCGAACCTCGTGAAAGATGCAAAACTGAAAAGAGGAAGGAATTTTTTTCTTTTTTTCACGTAAACGAAAGTGTGGACGAATAGAAAGGGAAGGAAAAGGGAGAAAAGGAAAATAACAAATGGAACAAAATACAGCGATTCACAATATTGCAAATCTTTTAAAAAAAAAAAAAAATTGGAGCCGGAACGAAATAAATAAAAAAAAAAAAAACATAGCGGGAGATGGGGGCACGGACGTCGATTAGTCACTTCTTATCATAAAAAAAAAAAAAAAGAGAAAAATTTTTTCCTGTATTAAATCATAAATGGACAGCAATAACGATAATATGTGGGAAAGTGAAATAGGAAAAATAGTACAAACATTTAAGGGAAAGAGAAATGAGGACCCAAATGAACACATAGAGAGCCTAGAGAGATTATTCGCTTACAAAACACTTAGTGAAGAAGGTAAAATAGCCATAGCAGTCAGCCACATACGAGAAGGGGCTCTAGATTGGTGGAAATCGATACAACAAAAACCAAAGACATTTAGGCAGTATGAAGAAATGATAAAGGAGAGCTATTGGGGGAAAGCAAGACAAATGAGAGCCTTACGTGAAATAGAAAATGAGGAATGGAAAACAGGAGAAACGATGGAAGGATTTTTTCGTAGGAGAATGGCACAGCTAAGACAAATAAACTTAGGCGCACCATCTGAGGAATGGTTGGTCAGAATAGCACAAAGGGGATTACCCGCATGGGCAAAACGATTCTTGACAGGGATAGATAACATGGACAAGGTAATAAGGAGGTTAGAAGAGATAAAGGATGAAAATGAGGAAGAGGGAGAAAGTCAAATAGCCAATATAGGAAAGATCATAAAGGAAGAGGGAGGAAGTAGAAGTGGACCTCGATGCCCTAAAATAGAGGTTAAAATAGGGGAAATGAAAACTCACGCACTACTCGACTCAGGGAGTCAAGTATCAGTTCTGTCACAAGAAACATTCAGCAAACTTACCCAAGAAGAACCAAACCTCAAAACACTACCGCTTAAGATAATGCGCATAACCTTGGCAAATGGGAAAAGGGCCCAAGCGGAAGCAGTACAGGCATGGGTAGACATAAAAATAGCAGGAAACCAGCATAACCAAATCATGCTGGTAATGCAGGGATTAATACACGATGTTATATTAGGATCCGATTTTATGGGAAAATACAAATGCAGCATCGACTACGAAACAGAACAAGCCCGGATCTCAGGAAAGATGGTACCTTTTATAGAACAAGATCAAACAAAAAACATGGAACAGGCCGTACATAGTATGGAGTTAGAAAAGAAAATGGTAACGAAGGAGATCGGAACAAAGCAAGAGAAAGAAGAGATGGAATTGGGAAATGTCCTTGAGGAATACAAGGACGTATTCTCCGACATACCTGGAGTCATCAGTGGTTACGAACACAGGATAAAGCTCATTCAGGATCAACCGTATCAATCTAGATCATACCCGATCCCCTTTCAATACCGGCCAGAGATAGGCAAACAGATAAATAACATGCTAGAATGGGGAATAATCTCAAAATGCTCCTCACCATATAACAACCCAATTGTCGTAGCAAAGAAAAAGGATGGTTCGGTACGATTGTGTCTGGACGCGAGGCTCCTCAACAAAATCACGATCGCGGACACAAATGCTCCGCCCCCCATGAGCGAATTAATAAATCGGTTCAATGGGAAAGGTGTTTTTTCTACCCTAGACATGACCAGCAGCTACTGGCAGATTAGCCTACACCCAGATGACCGCCTGTACACGGCATTCCGATATAATGGCATCGCCTATCAGTTCAACCGGATACCATTTGGTCTGAAAAATAGCGGAGCAGGCTTGATACAATGCCTTGATAGAGTGCTGTCAGAGGAGGTGAAGGGGTTTAGCACTACGTATGTTGATGACATCATCATTGCATCTGAGGATAATAAAGAGCATATTAAATGCCTTCGAAAATTATTTCAAGAATGTCGAGAGAAAGGAATCAAAATAAACCTGGGAAAAAGCAGGCTCATGACACCCGAGGTGAAGTTTTTAGGGCATATTATCAGTAAAGAGGGGGTATCACCTAATCCTGAAAAAATACAAGCCATACAGGAATTTCCAGAGCCCAAAAAGAAGCGTGACATCAAGGCTTTCCTCGGACTGTGTAATTTCTTTAAACAGTACTATCCAAATTTTTCAGAAGGGATAGAACCACTGCTCAGACTTCTGAGGAAAGAAACACCATGGGCATGGAAAGAAGAACAGGAGGCTAGCTTCCGCCGAATAAAGGAAGGGTTCTTAAGACACGTAGTGTTGGCACACCCAGATTTTGGACGTACATTTTATGTACAAACGGACAGCAGTGGGATAGGAATGGGGGCAATGATGTTTCAAAAGGATAGCAAGGGGCAGAGCAAAGCAATCGCCTTCATAAGTAGACTTTTTACGAAGGCCGAGCAGAACTACATGGTCACAGAGAGAGAGGCCTTGGCCATCGTATGGGCTTTCAAGAAACTGAGGCAATACCTGATGGGATCAAGAGTGGTGGTCGTGACCGACCACCGAAGCTTAGAGTTTCTGAACAGGAGTTTTCTGACAAATAGCCGCCTAATAAGGTGGAGCCTCGCCCTTCAGGAATTTGATTATACGGTAGAATACTGTAAGGGGAGGGACAATATAATAGCAGATACCCTTAGCCGATATCCCATAGGACGAGGCCTTGAGGAAAACGAGGGGCCATACATAGCGACGACACGAGCCCAAAGCAGGGAGCATTATAGCCTTCAGAAAATTAAGGAAGCACAACAGGAAGATAGAGAGTGTAGACAGGTCATGGATTTTGGCAGGCACCACGCGATACCAAATAGTCGAGGAAACACATTATGGGCCCATCGAAAGAAATGCGTTGTCAGAAATGGACTTCTTCAACGACAAACAAGAAATGGGCAGAATTATCGGGTGATAATACCGAGAGCAATACGACAGAATATTATAGCCCAGGTACATGATGAAAGAGGACACTTCGGGGGCAACAAGACCGCCGGATGGATTGAACAATGGTTCTACTGGCCAAATCTACACCGGGATGTGACACAAGAAATAAAGAAATGTATGACATGCGCCAAAACAAAGCCAATGAATAGGTCGAATGAGGGAGTATCGACACCCATCCTTGTGTATGAGCCAAATGACACACTAGCTATTGATTTCTACGGGCCACTGCCGATGTCAAATGGGAGGAGGTATCTGCTGGTGGCATATGACTTATACTCTAAATTGGTATCAGCTTTTCCGATCAGTCAAGCAAATGCAAAGCAGGCGATTCGAGTTCTGGAAAATCGGCAATTTAGGGAAGTGGGAAAACCAAAAAGAATCTTGTCAGACAATGGAACTCCATTCGTATCCAAAGAATGGGCACAGTGGACAAAAAAAAATAATATTAAGCATGCCCTCATGTCTATTCGAAATCCTCAAGCCAATCCATGCGAGCGAGTGATGCGGGAACTGGGTCGACTTTTCAGAATATATGTGCATGGAAACCATAAGGCGTGGGTAAAGGAAACGCCCCGGGTTGTGAGCATGATAAACGAAACCCGGAATGAGTCAACTGGTTTTGAACCCGACCGCCTTCACTTTGGGAGAAGGAGGCCATACCCATATGCCCAGGGACCCTGGCCTCAAAGGGAGAAAATAAATCGGACAAGGGATGCCCAAGAAGCTAAACGGCAACTGCAGAAAATGAGCCAAGTTCGAAAAAAAAGACAGGGAATCGTGGTAGGAATATTCAAGGAAGGAGACAGAGTCATGGTATGGACAAACCCGGTCAGTCGGCCAGAACAGGCCATTTATAAAAAATTTCAACCCTTATATGAGGGACCTTATGTCATAGGACGCGCATACGGGAACAATGCCTTCATATTGTATGAAGGGACCCGGAGGATTGGGACATATAATGCCCGGGCCTTGAAATTAGTAAATGAAGTTCGAACCCCTCACCATGCGGAGGGAAAGCGGGGTCAAAAATAAGGAATTTTATGGTGAAAATTAAAATGCCAAGCCTCTCATTTTAATTTTAGACGGATCGCGGGGATATGTACCGAGACAAAGTCGGTACAGGTATATACGCACACACACGAGCAATGTAAACACTCTATATTTTTTTCTCTTCTTTCACTTTCAACTTATGATAATAAAAATAAATGTAGTTTTCTTTCAATGCGTTATAAAATACCCTGTAAAATAAAATGTTAATATTTCTGATTAAATAGTTAAGGCTTTCATAGAATCTACTATAATAATAATCTCTAAAAAGAAAGAAAAAGTAAAATATAAAATACTACTAATATGCCATTTTAAATCTCAATAAGTGATTTCTCCTTGTATATGCCGCGGGGGTAATTAAAAGGGGTTTTGTTTTAGATTATAACTGTAGTGAAAGTTAAAAGCTTATAGAAGTGATTTTGAGACAGATTAAATGCTCGACTTTTAAACTAATGTAAGTTAAATTGTTCTCTTAAAACACGCACACATGTATGCATAAAAGGTGTGAATAAGTATGAATTTTTTCTAACTGAGATTGTAATATGAGATTGCATAAACCTAAGATTGCCTCAAGCATATGGATTGAGTGGACATTACGTAGGACACGGACCCCAATGACAACTCAAAGAATATTGAACTCTGGGTGGAGATTCGATCCTCAGATAATAACCAACCCATATAAATATGAATCTAAATCTAAAGAAAAGGTCTTTTTACACTCCCTTTTTTTTGTTTTCGCTTATGCTTATAGTTTTTTTTCTAGATTCCTCCGGAAGCTACAACTAGAACTTTTCTCTTTTTTTTTGCTTTCCGGTTTATCCAACATGATCACTGTGAAATTAACATTTAGAGCGTCGATCGTCATGATGGGCTAGAAAACCCTTCAGTGATTGACCGACGCTCCGCCGCCAGAACATCTCCACAGCTATGAATGATCAACAACAATACCGTCCGAACATAGTGCTCCAATCAGTCTAAGGACGTTGTTTCATTTAATATACAAGAATCGTCCAAACATACTACGCTGAACTTATGTGAAATGAATAACCATGTATTATGGAAACATCATCCATCAGGTTCGAACCTTCACCAAATTAGAAGCAGCAGAAGACTAAGCAAAATCCTAGGTAAACATTTTTTTTTATAATGCTTTCATTCATTCTTTACGTAAACTTAAAAGGCAATCTCATAATTAATTAAATTCGACCTTCGTAAAACACATATAAAATGATCCGTAATCTCTCATATATTAAATCTTATTATTTTAATCTCAACTTTCGTAAATAAAAATATCAGATGCTACATAGTCCATCATATTTAAATCTTCGGACTTTTCCAGTTATGAACTTTGATCCTAATTATTATTTTCTTTCGCAGATAAATTATAACACACACCTACCTTCAAAATGTAAAAGAGGAAATATATTTTATCACCCATGTTTATTATGCATAATATGTTCTTTTCTGTGCGAGTGCGAGAATGCGCGTATGTGCGTGCAAATAAAGCTATTAATCAATATTTCATTTTTTTATAATCAATAAATTTTTTTTTATCTAAACTAGTCGAGCATTCCTCAAATCATTTTCTATAATTAAAATATATTTTTTTTGAGGTTATTATTAGTGTTAGCATTTATTCATGCAATTAATTATTTTACTTTTAAATTTGTCTTTCTTATATTTTTTTTGTTTTTTTTATCTCTTTTAAATTTCATTCATAAACATCGTGCCGTAAGTCACGATGTTTACTTATTATATAGTTAACATAGGTTTAAGAGTTGGGAGGGCCTATTATTAATAAATATAAGTAAAATGTCAATAGAGCTAGTATAAATAATTCTATTGGATCGTATGATAAAAGGGGGATGATATTATAAGCGTCTAGTTGTTTATTCTAATGATGCCTCAACCGAACATTCGTATTAGTTATAAATAACCAATGATCCCGTCCAATGCTTGGACCGATCTGTTAATCAACCGACCTTCTTATCCATTGGTTAATATTGTGTCATTTGCCAGAATAATAGTCTTGAGGGCAATCACATCATGACCCTGAATGACCCCTATTGGTCCATGCTGGGAGTTCGAGCTTATGGGCAGGGATTAGACTTAAAAATCATTTTGATATGACGTAAGGTGATGCGAGAAATTAAATTATGAATCAAATCATCGTATCTGGCGCCCTCTTGTGTTGATAATGAACAACTATTGATATAAGAAAAATAAATAAATCTTTACGCTGTATCATGTTTGTTTTGGAGCTCACAATCCCTTTTAGGGAGCCGGTGCAAGGGAAAAGCGGGGCAACCGGTATAATATATATGATTGTTATTGATATTGGGATTGTCTAAGTAATGATTACTTATAAACATATTTAGCCTTGAGCATTTTTAAGTATTATATTGGGTGCAATTTGAAAATTGTAATTGCAGTTTGAATGTCATAATTGACAATATTAATTCAGCATTCAGAATGGGTTATAATATATATGTTGATATGAAGATTTTCACAGGTTGCATATATAAAAGACATATTTTGCGGGTTCATCCGTGTTAAAAAATTGAAATATTGATATACCAACATTTTGACTTGATCACACAAGTCATCCAAGTTGAAAACTTAGTATATCAATATTTAAATTTTTTAACACAGATGAACCTGCAAAATATATCTTATATATATATGATTGTTATTGATATTGGGATTATCTAAGTAATGATTACTTACAAACATATTTAGCCTTGAGCATTATTACACCTATTATTTAAGTAATATGTTGGGTGCAATTTGAAAATTATAATTGCAATTTGAATGTTATAATTGACAATTATATTCAGCATTCAGAATGGGTTATATTTACCTGTTTAAGGATGATTATTTAAACTTTTTTATATCAATAATTTCAATCTCTGTAGTCAAGTTGCAATCTTTAGTATCTATATAAATACATTGAACTATAAATAAAATCAGATTCCACCTTTATTGTTAAAAGGAGATTGCCTTGATAACAGAATGAGATTGGTGATTGTTATTGGAATTGGGATTGTGTAAGTGTTGACTGATTTTAATGATATATATATCAAAAAATTATCTCTATTTTCATGGATATAATCTCATTTCTATTCTCTACTATAATAATAATCCATAGAAATATTTAATTCAACATATACAAGTCTTTGGAGAAGTTTAAAATATTATTATCAGAATATAAAGAAAGATGTTATTCTTTCACATTCTGACAACTATAAAATATCTTTATGTGTTTAAATAAACTTAACAACTTAGATTTTAAGTAAAAGAGGATCCCCTTTTACTTCAGAAAAAAAAACTCATACAAAAAAACTATTATAGGTTAGTGAAAAAACTTGTTTAGCCTCAGGATTTGTCATTTAATAGTAAATGATAGTTTCTTGGCAACAGCAAAAGACAAGTTATTTCAGTTTATATAGATATAATCTCATTATTTATTATAATAACAATCCATGAAAATATTTAACTCAATATATATATATATTGTAACGTTTATTTATATACGTTGCAAATATATTGGCATTTGGTAAAAGCTAAAAAATAAAAGCAAATTTAGATTTTTTTTTGACTAATTTTTTTTTGAAAAAAAAATAACGTACAATGAAAGTTAAATTATTCTTTCATTTTTTTTATGTAATTAGAAATAAAAGTTAGAATTGGAGAGAACAAAAGACACAAATTACCAATCTAGATAAGAGAAAGTAAAAATATTTCAACTAATTAAAGATGGCAGAATTATGCTGAAAAAAATAGAGACTTTGTAACATAAATTTTGTAAAGAATATATAAGATTATCAACGGATATTTTGACAAACAAAAGATATGTGCAGAAGTCGGAAAACTGGGCCTCTAGAGAGTATAAAAGGCAGAGATCAGTTTGAAGAACGTCTTGGTTTAGCTGATATTCTTTTGGTTGGTTTTGGATTAGAGAATCCAGACCACTCTATGATGAAAAAGTTATTCATACGAGAGTAGACCGGAGCTTTAGCTGACATCATTACCGATGGACACCAGAGAAGCTTACGCGACTAGCCTATGGAACCAGCACCAAGATCAACTAATAATCAAAGGCCGTGAGCTCAATTCAACCCCGAAAAACTATGCATAGTTATCTACTACTGAATTCACAAAACTTACCGGTAAGTAATGCTTCATTACTCCTGATTGTGACCAAATTAAACGTTTTCAAACAATTTCTAAAAGTATGTTTAAACAATCCCGATAGAGACATTAAATTTCTTGTACAAGAGACATTCATTTTTTAAGGAAATTTCTAGAAGAAATTTAGATATGAACAGTAATCGTAAAATTGTTTTTTATTAATTGATTCACGTCTGAGTGGTGTTCTCTCTAATTAACTTGATAAGTAATTTATTTCAAATATTTTTTTAGTCTATTAGAATAAAAATATTTCTAATACCAATTTTCATTTGTGCGTTATTAATAGTAGTTATTATTTTTTATTATTAAATCTATTAGTAGTTTAATAAGATTTAAAAATGTAATTTACCTTTGCCAATATGTTTGAATAAGCCCAGGAATAATAATCTTAAAAAAATAATTCTCGTTACGGTATGATGTAATACCGATTAGTTTAAAAGTATTTTTTTTATATTTGCGAGATGTTATATGACGATTTCAGTGAATTCTTAGGAATTCTGGCACCCAGACTAAATAAATTAAAAGCTGATTTCGTCAATAGCACAATTCTCAACAATTACTAGGCCGAGTTGATCAGGAAATATAGCTGTGTTTTTAGGATAGAAATACAACTTTCTTCTTTTTTTGACATAGCTTGATTAACTCACGCGCAGTTTATATTAGCGTGTAGAGGCCTAGCAAAATGGAAAACGTTATAATGGTGACCCAACTCGGGCTTCGATTTAACAACTACAACCTGAGATAAGTTGTAATGATAAAGAACGTTACAACGATGACCCAAAGAAACTCACAGCCGGAAAATAAATAGTAATTTTTAAAAAAAAAAAAAAATTATAAAAACTAACTAACTAATTAAACCCTGATTATTAAAATATAAAAAAATATTTTTTTAATATGACTTCCAGAAAGAAAAAAAATGTATGTATATTTTTTTTGATATGTCTAAAATAAAACACGATCGTGGCTGATGTAGACATAAGTCACAAGTATTTGACCGGGTAGGCGGTTACTGAAGAGGGGAAAAACATAGCCCCGAGTCCTAGTACGCAGTATATTAACATAAGACCACCTTTATATGCCCATCAGACTATTTCTAGCAGGGATCCCAATAAAGGGGAAGGCGGACCAAGTTGCTGCGAGCCTGTAAGACTCAAAACGATGAGCAACGCTCGTTAGTGCTTATAACTTGGGCTTCTTATCGTTACTATTACACTTAAGCGGAAAGGACACAGATGAATGTTGAAATATTTTCCATTCCCGCCATGTTAGACCTAAAAGTGGGCATTAAAGCCGAACGTCGCTTGTTGAATGAGTCTACGGAATATATCAGCATGCTACTGCTCCAAAAAAAAAAAACAACAATAACACGAATATGAATTTAAAAAACTTAAGAATAAAATTAGTGTAAACCCCTATTTTATTCTTATCTCCTGGCACTGGTGGTATTGTAACGTTTATTTATATACGTTGCAAATATATTGGCATTTGGTAAAAGCTAAAAAATAAAAGTAAATTTAGATTTTTTTTTGACTAATTTTTTTTTAAAAAAAAAATAACGTACAATGAAAGTTAAATTATTCTTTCGTTTTTTTTTATGTAATTAGAAATAAAAGTTAGAATTGGAGAGAACAAAAGACACAAATTACCAATCTAGATAAGAGAAAGTAAAAATATTTCAACTAATTAAAGATGGCAGAATTATGCTGAAAAAAATAGAGACTTTGTAACATAAATTTTGTAAAGAATATATAAGATTATCAACGGATATTTTGACAAACAAAAGATATGCGCAGAAGTCGGAAAACTGGGCCTCTAGAGAGTATAAAAGGCAGAGATCAGTTTGAAGAACGTCTTGGTTTAGCTGATATTCTTTTGGTTGGTTTTGGATTAGAGAATCCAGACCACTCTACGATGAAAAAGTTATTCATACGAGAGTAGACCGGAGCTTTAGCTGACATCATTACCGATGGACACCAGAGAAGCTTACGCGACTAGCCTATGGAACCAGCACCAAGATCAACTAATAATCAAAGGCCGTGAGCTCAATTCAACCCCGAAAAACTATGCATAGTTATCTACTACTGAATTCACAAAACTTACCGGTAAGTAATGCTTCATTACTCCTGATTGTGACCAAATTAAACGTTTTCAAACAATTTCTAAAAGTATGTTTAAACAATCCCGATAGAGACATTAAATTTCTTGTACAAGAGACATTCATTTTTTAAGGAAATTTCTAGAAGAAATTTAGATATGAACAGTAATCGTAAAATTGTTTTTTATTAATTGATTCACGTCTGAGTGGTGTTCTCTCTAATTAACTTGATAAGTAATTTATTTCAAATATTTTTTTAGTCTATTAGAATAAAAATATTTCTAATACCAATTTTCATTTGTGCGTTATTAATAGTAGTTATTATTTTTTTATTATTAAATCTATTAGTAGTTTAATAAGATTTAAAAATGTAATTTACCTTTGCCAATATGTTTGAATAAGCCCAGGAATAATAATCTTAAAAAAATAATTCTCGTTACGGTATGATGTAATACCGATTAGTTTAAAAGTATTTTTTTTATATTTGCGAGATGTTATATGATGATTTCAGCGAATTCTTAGGAATTCTGGCGCCCAGACTAAATAAATTAAAAGCTGATTTCGTCAATAGCACAATTCTCAACAATTACTAGGCCGAGTTGATCAGGAAATATAGCTGTGTTTTTAGGATAGAAATACAACTTTCTTCTTTTTTTGACATAGCTTGATTAACTCACGCGCAGTTTATATTAGCGTGTAGAGGCCTAACAAAACGGAAAACGTTATAATATATATATATTATGATGGTGTCTTCTTTAAGCTTAAATATATTCATAATCAAACTGGCATATGTGACATTACTCAGAGCAGAGGCATTTCTATCCACATTATAACATAAATCAGGAGATATATTGTAATATATGTGAATGTAATTATTGATTATTGCATTAGAGAATAACCAATAAGATTACAGAATTTTTAACACACTCCTGATTTCTTATATATGTTTCTCCAGCACAGTAGTCGATTATATGTACAATGTTTGAGTTTATCATTTATATTAGTAATTATTATTATTGTAATTGATATGCCATTTAGCTTTAGCATTTAGCAATGTGTATATCAAATTCAAATTCTCTTTAATTATGAAGAAAACTGTGTGAATAATTTTAATCAAAGGAATGAGTTTTAATCAAATATATATATATATATATATATATATAACTCATTATATATATATATATATAAATATATATATATATATATATATATATATATATATATATATTTTAGTTAACAAAGTAAAGAATATTTTCTCATTTTGAAATATATATATAGTGTTTGAGACTAATTACTTATTATAGCAACTGTGCATAATAAAGGGATAAATCCTGTTTAATTACAATTGTTTGTGATTTACAGTTTAGTTCAAGGCAACTGAAGTGTCAAGTTTAATCAATGAAAGTGATCAGTCCTGCAGGGCTGAATAAAGTTTTTTCAAATTATTGATTGGTATGATGCAGTTTATTATGATAATTTTATTTTATATGTTTTAAAGGTTGTAATATAATTTATTACATTATATTAATTTAAAAAGATTTACAATATATATATATTAAATTGAAAGGCTGCAAACCTCTCACACTTATTATAATTATAATGCTTATCTGACAGCCAATCAGATGTTATGATGGCTGTCTGAATAGCGCTCAAACCATAAACACATGACAAAGAATTTTACAAGAAAAGGGCAGTCCACCCTTTTCTCTACTTGTCTTTCTATATATCTAAGCCAATCTGAAGCATTTAGGTTTGAACGTATGAAGCTTTAAATATCTTCACATTAAACTCACTGAGTCCAAATTACAAACATACAGCATGAAATTCTATGATTTACTACGCAGTAGTTTTTAGATGTTATAAATTGCAGTAATGTATGTAAATAATATTTATTTTATAAAGTGCAGACATTGAAATTAAATTGAAAGGCTGCAAACCTTTTGTGCTTATTATAATTATAATGCTTATCTGACAGCCAATCAGATGTTATGATGGCTGTCTGAATAGTGATCAAACCGTAAACACATGTAAAATTCTTCGTCATCTGTTTACAGTTTGATTGCTATTCAGACAGCTATCTAACATCTGATTGGCTGTCAAATAAGCATTATTGTGTTTATGGTTTGATTGCTATTCAGGCAGTTATCTAACATCTGATTGGCTATCAGATAAGCATTATAATTATAAGAAGCACAAGAGAGTTTGCAGCCTTTCAATTTAATTTTAACTGTCTGTGCTTTATAATATATATATATAGTATACTGATATTTTGTGCTTTATAATATATATATATATATATTGTGCTCTTTTCTATAGGTCAGTAATAGTTCATCTCAGTCAATTACTAAAAATTTTAAATTTTAAAATATGTTATTTTAATATGGTAATCGTATTAAGTTAATTATATTATAAAGTACAATTTTTGAGGCTAAAGCAAATACGTAGTATATAAAATTATAACGAATCATTTAAAAATAGTTATGTAAAGCTTTAAATATTGTTGCATATGGTTGTAAAAGCTGGCCATATTAAATAACACAGCTATAAATATTAAAAGTATATTTAAAAGGTTCAATTTTAATAGTCTTAAACGTATAGATAAATAAATGTTATACAGTATTTAAATTTATAAACTATGTTTAATAATCAAAATTAATATAATATATTTTAAAAATAAACTTTATGATGGTGAGAATTGTATTTGATTCTATATTTTTTTGAATTATTTTTCCAAATTTTTATAATTATATTATTAAATATAATAAGTGTATCAATTTTATAAATCTGGGCAGAGAAATAGATTAAAAATCGTCTGTCAAAGTTATTGATCATGTGACTTGTATAATGTATACTTTCACACACATGCTTGTTTGAGTTAATAGCAAAGTTTGAAATGTTTTAAAATTTATATTATAGAATTGGATAGAATTATTGCCTGTCATAAAAGCAAATAATAATAAATATTAAGTTAACTATCGTATAACATGCTTAAATGATGTAATAAAGACGAATACACTCATAATATAAAAATTAAATTTTTTGTTAAATAAAAATAGATAAATTGAATATTAAAGATGGAATAAGTTATTAAAGTTATTTTAAAAGTTATTTTAAATGTTTAAATAATTTTAATAAAATAATAATTGATTTAAAAGTAGGATTTTAAATAATATTTTAAGTTCATTACGTCATAATTTTTATTTTCAAATATAATTCTGTAAAACTAAAAATATATGTAATTTTTTTCTCAAGCTAAAGTAAGAATCAACCAATCAAATGAGGTATTCTTACAGACTATAAATATGAATTGCACAGGGGGTATCTAATAATGTATTGAAACCAGAGAAAGGTATATTAGTAGCTATCAAAAGATAGTACTTTAAAATTTTTATTTTAGTCAATTTTTTTTTTTAGTGCTTTCTTATAGTTTTATTTGCAAAAACTAATTGATATTTTAAAAAAAGTATTTTGCAAAAGAGAGTTTAAAATATAATATATTTTCGAAACTTCGTGAAAATGATTTGCTAAGTTTTCACAGTTTGCTTACCAGAATTATTTTATCTGAAATTTGACCTAAACTTCGCAATGAAAAGATGGATATACTGTAGAATAAAATGCATATAAATTCTAATAATATAAAAATGTTTTTGGAATATTTTGATACAGCTTTATTAATGCTTCACCGGAGAACTATTCTAGTGCATAAAAATCATAGTACGGACATTATACTGATACAGTGGAAAGTTATTTTCCATTTAAAAAGAAAAAATTGGAGACGCATTATTATTTAGATAAGCTTATCCAAGATTTATTTTTTTAAAAATAGTAATAAGACAATTATATCTTATGAATCATTTTATATATTATATCAAAAGGAGTAAAATGTTATATCCTTTCTGAAGGTAACATTTAAAAAAAAAAAAAATTTTCAAGAGTTAAAGAAAGAACTCAGGAGAATATGTTACTGAAGCGTTTTTGATATTAAAACCTCCAGTCTTAGAATTGTTTAAAATATATTTAGAAAAGATATGTTTAAAAGTACTTGAAGTTTTTTTAAAAAGGTGATATATAAAAAAAAATATCAAACAAAAGTTTAAATGTATTAAGAAGGAAACATATAAAAAAGTGAACACATAGTTGAATAAAAAATGGATTCATGGAAATATTGTAAAAAAAGTTTACTGAATATTTTAAAGTTAAGCTAGATGGAGTGATGCATCGGATACACTGCAGAGAATATTGGCAGAGAATATTAAGAAGCTTCACAGGATTAATTAATATTATCATTTAATAATTATCATCCTAAATACTAAAACCAAGGATTATTTTCTATAAATTTTACTAAATGGATTAATATTTATATTTATTTTTAAACTTTAACGCACTTGGAGGAGAACATTTTAAAACTCTAGAGAAAATAATAAATATTTTGGACTTATCAGGAACTATAGTCAAGAAAATATGTAATTATAGTTTTGATTCCTTTTATTTTATTAACCTAGTTTAAATCTAAATTTTTTTTATAAGATTAGGAAAACATAAAACATTAATTTGTTGATGATATATAAATTTTATAATGGAATAATCTAATAATATAGATAAGAATATATTTTAAAATAAAGTGTATGAATGTATATTTCTTTATGTTTGCAATGATCGGTATCTAGTGGATGAAGAAGCCTACTGAATATGATGACCAGATAAAGGTTATTTTGGTAATAATAATGACTATTAATAATTTATAATGTATATTTTTGTTTTCTTTAGATCATCTATGAATCGTAAGAATGAAGTGTAAAATTTTTTTTTTAATTATATGTAACGCATTTTATACAACATTTTGGAAAAACATTATGAGATAGGATTGATTTGGAAATATGCATACGACAATTTTATATTAATGATATAATCCAACATAATAACAAATAGTTATGTGATTCTTTTAAAATTTTCATGTTAGGATATTCAAATATTGTCTGATTAGATTATATATGATTAAGCATACAGAATGATGAAGTGGACAGACTTTTCTTGTGGAACAGTGAAATTGTTTTAAATTATCAATGAATTTTATTTATTGTTTTGTAAATGCAGATAGTTATTTATCGATGTAAGATGTGGAAAATCTTGAGAAATAATGTTGAGATAGTGGCTTGGAAGTACTTAGTGAACAGGAAACCAAGAAGATGTTTTTAAGAATAGGATATGATAAGGAATAGAAATAATACTTAGTTTTTATGTGGATATCAGCATAGTTAACAAAGCCCTATGACTGGAACACATTTTATTTGGACAGTGTTTTATATTTCTTTAAATATTTAATGTTCTAATAAAGCTGAAGAAATAGCTTTAACATCGTTCATGTATTAGAGGTTATTAGACAGGTAAAGGTCATACCTCTTTCTTGTAATGCACTGTGCCATGATTTTTGAGATATGTTATGAGTGATACTCTAGCTTTCTTCCTTAAATCCTATACATCTGTTTTGCTATCTTTATTTCATGTAACTGCATCGTTTAGTAAGATATTTTGAAAAGAAATGGTAAATAATTTAGAACTTAGGTTATGCTATCGTTTTGTATAAGATTGGTTTATTTGCTTAGAAGGAATAGAATTTTATAACTTAAAATTGAAGGTCCAATGAATTCTAAAGGAAAGGAAAGAATCATAGAATATATTTTGAATTTTATTTTGGAAATGAAATATAAATTTTAAAATAGAGTATCTAAACAAAAAACATTTTCTTTAAAATGTTAATTATTTTTGAATGCTTGATTGTTATTTTGGGAGAAAAATAAGTATGGCATATTTTTAAAATACAATAATATGCAATAAATGTAGGGAATATGCATAGTATATTTTTGTTTATTGAATAACAGGAATATATTGATTATTACACTTATATCATATTAAAGTAAGGCTAAATAAGAATATATTATGATTAGTAAACATCGTGTGATAAAACACTAAAATCTAGTACTGAATTTTGGCTGAATATTTTATTTATTAATTATTAACTGAGCTAGAACCCGTTTTATTTTATATCATATACTATTCTGAAGTGAGGATGCACAAGGTTAGGTTAGAATATATAGCATACTGATATTTTAAAACTCTACACTTTTGGTATTTAATAACTTAAATATATGTGTTTTGTAGTGAATGATAAGTAAACAGTTCTTAAGCAGCATAGAAAATAAAAATGATAATGTAATGGCAGAAGTAATTTTGTAAACTACAGTTTTACAAGTCACAGTTGACACTTGCAATGCAATATTCAAAAACAACAACGATTCGCTGTTTAATAATAACACTTGCCACCTCTCCTAAAAAATTTCAAGCACTAAAAAATAAAAAATTATAAAGGCAATAAGCACCATGGGAATAGTATACTTCTGCCACTAGTAAAGAAGTCTGATCATATTATGTTTTATTATTTTTATTTCATAGTTAATTTAGTGATACAATTCAGATTAATTTTGGGTTTTGACTCTGGTTTATATTAATTAAATATCCATTTATTAGCCATTATTATATGGCTTACTGCATTACATATTGTTCGATACTTAAAGGTAATATCCTGAACCTGTTTGTGATGTATAAAAAATGTTAAGATTTATCCAGCTCAAAAACAGATTGTGGATATGGCATAGTGATGTTTTATTATTATAACCCAAATATAACTGAATAATTTGTTATATGGATAAAACAATAATATCAGTTTGGACAAATATGGGTTGTGAAAGATGAGGAAACTTGTTAAGGATCTAGAAAATGTTTTTTTTAAAAAAAAAAAAAAAAAAAAAGTACTCCCATATACTTGAATTTTTAATAACTAAAGTTATATGCATCTAAATATTGATATTTTTTGTAAAGAAACATGTATTCATAATTCATTATGTCTTCTAATTAAATCATATATCACATTTTAAGTGATTTTTTTTTTTTTTTTAGAGTTTCAAAAAATCACTTGGTAAAGAACACTGACAATAAAGTAACCAATGTGAAAAACTTTAATATAAATTAGTAGGTCTGATGCTGTTTTGCAGCTTAGTAAAATAGTAAAATGGCCAACTCAATAGTTAAAGACTTCTTGAGTTATTCCCAGTTAGAGCGCTTGAATATCATATGACCTCCCGAGCAACTGACTATACATTTTTTTTATTAATGACTTCAATATTATCAAAAAAAAAGTCAAATGCTAGAGAAATCAAATAAGTATTTTTTAATAATTATATAAAACAATAATTAAGAAAAAATTACTTTCTAATTATCTTATTTTTTTTTTAAAACTATTATTGTATAATTAGAGGCTTTAGGTTTAATTTTAGTTATATCTACATTATAAAATATTTACAAGGATTTGTTAAAATTGTAAACAGTAATAGATGAAATAATGATAATGCACATAAACACTTAAATTAGTGTTTAAAATTAATGCACTATATATATAAAAACTAACTCTCAAAAAAAAAATTACTAATTAAAATATGGTATTTATAAAATTGATAGCAAATATATGTTATTAAAAAGGTTTAAGAGAGATTATGTAAAAATACTTGGTTATTGACTTTAAAAAAATGAAAAATCACCCCCCCCCCCGCAGTACATCTTAAATATTAAAAAAAAAAGATATAAAGATGAATAAGAGAGAAATAAAAATGAAAAAAAGATGATTATAGACAGTAAAAGTTTAATTAATTAATTTTCTTTTGGTTGAATGAAAAGATAAACATATATACTATATTTGCAAGTTTTTATTTTTATGAATGCATCTTTCATCTTTAGCTCAATCCTATCACAACCATCCATGTTTGAGTGTGAGTGAGAAAGGGTTGCGTGCGTAAATATAATCTACACAATAAGCTAAAACCTTTTTTTAAAAAAAAAAAGTCTTTTTTTTTAAGCTTTTATCTTTTGGTATAATTATTTTAATCTCTTTAAAATAATTTTAGTTTTAAAATAGATAAAATATGAGTTTTAGCATTGAAGCAAATTTAATAAATGTTATAATAATAATGATAATAAGGTCAAATAAAACAAATTGAAAATATAAATTTTTAAAGTTTTTTTTTTAAAATATTTCCTGTAAGTTTAGAAAATAAAATCAATCTACTATTTTGATTATCTTTGAGTATATAGTAACAGGAAATAGTAAGTTTTTTGATTATTTATTTGGGATACAGATTTTTTTTAAAATATATATATAGTATTATTCCATTAACAATAATGATTTTCTAAAATGAAATCAATTAAAAAATATTGAAAATGCATTAATCATTATATGTTAAGCTTTTCATCTTCTAAAAAGGCTGGCTGGCTTGTTGCCATGAGAACGATTAGAATGTGATATGATGAGGTCTTTATCTCTTCTATATCACAGTAGAATGTTCAGTAATAAATATGTTAAGATCTTTTATTGTTAGCTTTTATATAAGAGCTTATGGAGCACTAAATAGTGTTCTTTTTTTGTCCCACAGATGATCTTGAATTTAAATCAGGTAGGATTTATTCTTCCTTTTTTTTGCTTAACTGAAAATTTTTCACTCAAAAGCAGGATTTTATTTATTATCAGGCAATGTATACTGACTAGTAAGTGAGTATTTAATGATTATTAGTTGAAGAGTGAAAGTAATTGATCAAGTGATTATTTATCTTCTGATTGTAAAATAAAACATTTCAATGGGAATTTACCAATAGGGAGGAAGAATAATACATCTTCAGACATTGACTTTGTAATTTATTTTACCTGTGAAAGCTTTAATATATATATATATAGTACCGGGTTGAACCGCTGAAACCACTTACTTATACATATATATAAGTTTTGCCCAGTTTCAAACTCCTTCATAAGACATTTATAATCTTATAAATGTTCCGTGAACGAACCGGCACGTTCGAGCAAAATGGGAGATCTTATTGATAGCTTTAACTATCAACAATGGCCCACCTCGGCTGCTAGATTCAAACCCCTACTATCCAAATACTTTATTTGTTTTGGGGTAAACCCCGGGGTGCCAGCTAGTCTGATGACTAACGTATTCGGACAGTAGGCTCATAATCCAGCGCTCGAAACATTCCCTAAAACTAGCTCAGTCTAATTTTAATTCAATAACAAAATTATACAAAATTAGTGGTGGAAAGAATTAATAAAAAGGTTGGTAAAAAGAATTGACCGACAAATAAAGTTTAAGTTTGAAGACATTTTATTTTAATTAACATTAATTAAGTTTAAAGATAATTTATTACCCAACATTAATTGACTAAATTTAAACATCTTGATAAATCTAATTTAACACACGCACATTTTTAAAGTAACACATTATAACATATATCTGGTGAAAAGCATAAATAATATGTGACATTGTTAAATTATCTCACATTCACACACACGCACATCAATAGTTCATTTTATGCATGCTTAAGAGTTCAAATTACTTTACTCGGTAGGATTGACAAATTATAGTGGTGGCTACTACGTATAAATGATAATAAATAAATGTTTACCTAGGATTTTTGGAACATGGCTATTGCTTGTTGTTGGCTATTTCTGCTGCTTCTGATGGAGTATATCTAACTGGTTAGATTTGGATGTTTCTTGAAGAGATTTTATGCAAATCCATTGGTTTTATTCTTGAAGACAGTTGAACGTTTGATGGAGGATTTCTGAGTTGTTATGCAGACATTATTTCACAGGCAGGTTTTGATGATCTTGTTGGACTAAAAAGGCTGAAGCATGAGCGTATATTTCCAAAAGCTGCTCAACAAATGCATTTTTGTTTCTGGATACATAATAGAAATTGCACTGTTATCTGAACTGAAACAAGACTGTCACTGCAAACTAGACTGAAAAAACTGAACTCCAATAAAAATCTGGCTATTTATGTATCCGAATTGTTTTCGTTTTAATATCCTCTGGCAATAGGTGCAATAGGTGTTGTCGAAATTCCATTAGTAATTAATCCTATGACAACGTGTTTTTGAAGATTGTTTAATTAGTAGTAGCTTTCATAAACGTATTGTTTTTATATCTTTAATTAGTAGCCCACCACTGGTGTGGTTTTTTTAAATCTTTATTTAACTTAATAGCCATCGCTGTGTTTTCCAAATATAATTGTTTTTTCAACTTTCATTTATATATATATATATTTATATTAATCTAACACGCATACATTTATTTACACTCGCATGCACATATATAATTTATTATAATAAGCTTGAATGAAAAGAGATTTATATTTTTTTAAATTTTAAATTACCTATTTTTACGAATACTAATTTAGAAAAACTTTACTTTCTTTTATAACACTTTTAGTTTGATTTTAAGAAAACCCCCTTCCCACTTTTAATCTTTTATTTCAAACTCTTTTACGAAAGATTTTTATTTTTATTTTAATAATTTTTTTAGACAAAATTATTTTATATACATGTGCCAAATTGGCCTTGGCACAATATATATATATATATTAAATTTAATAAATGAAAGTTGTTTGTGAAATATGTGCATAGTGAGAGAGGGTGATCTGAGTTTTAGCACTGGTGGATAGTTGTATTATGGTTGATTTGAAGTGTTAGAAATGCTGTGATAAAAACCATAAAACTTCAAAACAGCACAATTAAATTTCACATTAAATATTTTATGCTATTCTCTAGAAAATTAAATCAAAAGCATTATTATTAAACAAATTTTTCTTAAAAATTCAGAGTGTAGAAGAAAGTTCCTGTTGTTCACTGCAAGCAGAAGAGTGACAAATATTGGAGCTTAAGATTCATAGACCACTTCTTCCATTGCTTAAGGGATTTCTCACAAACAGCTTAACAATAAAACATTTTATTGTTATTATTTTGTTTTTCATGGTTTAATGCAGAAGTAGAGTGATGAACTCTAAAACTTAAGATCTTCTAATTGTGGTTTAACTTGATCATTTTCATGTTTGAACTATGTGAATTTTTACATAAAATTCTGAACAATAAACTATTTTATTTATTTGTTTATTTCTATTGTTATATAAGAAAACCATAGAATCATCTACTTAGCAACATAATTCTAATAAGAAATCTGAGACCCATGACATTAAAAAGCTAAATAAATAGGATACTATATCTTTTAAATAAAATATAGCAAAATAAAAATCAAATAAATAAAAATAAGACAAGTCATTCATTTATTCAAACTATTAAATATATGTAAATATTACATGTTTAGATAGCACAAGAAGAAAAAAAAACCAGAAATAAAATCTAAAAAAAAAAACCTATGAAGTGTAAAAGAAAAAAATGTCTTTTTATCAATTCTTTTTTGATTCTATAGTAAAAAGTGATCCACATTGTACATCTGTCAATTTCTCAGCCTAGCCAATAACTCATGATTATCACCAGGAAAATTTTTTTATTGCTTGCTAGCCTGATAACATACATTGTAAAAAATCTCAGTCAAAAAAATTATACAATGATAAATATAAATAAGATTTAAAATCATAAATTCATACTATAAATTATATTTACATATTGAAATCATATATATTTATATATGGATGTGAATTTTTGTTTTTACTATCAGTGCTTTTCTTTTAAAAAAATGACATTTTTTAAAATTGTTATAACCAATAATAGCTGCCATACAATCACATGACCAAGTAGTTGGCACCAAAATCTATTCTACCATGTTTCCAGATTTAGTTCAGTGATGCCAACATCAGCAGAAACAATTTTCATGTTAGGAAAAGCAAAGATATTTCAAGTCCATCTCTGGAACTTTAATTTAATAGCAGCTATTATCAACCGGTTCCAAAACTTGCAGTACCTGTTGAAAGTAACCCTTACAGATAAATCTTCTCCTTCAAAGCCATATCCCACAGATCTTATTTGCTCAATCCTAGGTACCACCAACAAGATCAGTCTCTTTCACAATTCCAAGTACATTTACTGGCAAACATATAACCTGCTTTACCTAGACCTCAGCAATGATTACCCCCTCCCCATGCTTGGAATAAATAACATTGTCTTCTCTGCCAATTTAAAAAATGTCCACTAGAACTGAAGTTTTTGACTCCTAACTCAACCTGCATGTGCTCCCAACCTTTTTTTCTGTGGTGTCATCTGTATAAAAATATCAACACATTCTGTGGGCTATGACATGAAGTCAAGGAGACTCAACAATACTTTATCAATGACGTCCAAGCTCTGAACTTCAATGGCAAATTATGTTAAATACATAAAGGCAGTCTGCTACTTCATCTACCACATAACTCAGTCCTTTGAAAGATTACACATTTTTGCAGTGCATGCAGCCACATATACCCTTTCTGCCTTCTTGTTGGTCACAACTCCAGAAAGCATCCATCCACATTTATCAATAAATTATGCCAGCAAATAACCAAATTTTTGTGACCACCTAGTCACTCATTAAAAAGCAGTCCACCCTATAAATGGCCACAACCACAATAGACAGAACCAACAACTTTCTTGGATATTTCATCTGCTTCATAATACAACTAGCTACATAAAAAACTATGTTCAGACAATAGTTTAATACCATAGAAGTCTGTCTAACAGGACTGGTCAAGCTCAATGCAAAAAAACTTTAAATCAAAGGTTCTAAACATTTATTTTTTATACATCCAATATTATGTTATATAAAAAAAAGTATCATTAACAACAATTATGTATAATTACCAATGGTTATATAATTATACTCTAATCAGCAATGTTAATCAAATTTATATTATAACAAACAATCATTGTACTTGAAATGTCTTTGTACTCCTGAGAAAACCATTGTAAAACATTTGTAAAACCTATGTAACACATTTTTTGATTAATAAAGTATATTGTTGAAGTAGTGAATAAGTAGATGAAGAAGTAATGGGAAGAAGAAGAGAGTAAGAGTAAGAATAAGTAATGAATAATAATAAGAATAAGTAGATAGTAGTAGTAGTAGTAGTAGTAGTAGTAGTAGAAGTAGTAGTAGTAGTAGTAGTAGTAGTAGTGAAGTAGTAGTAGTAGTAGAGAAGTAGTAGTAGTAGTAGTAGAATAATAAGTAATGAATAATGAATAGATGAATAATGAAAAAAGTAATGAAAATAATGAAAATAATGAAAATAATGAATAATAATAATAAAAAGGGGGGAGAAGTAATGAATAATAGAAGTAATAAGAATAAGTAATGAATAATAATAATAATAATAATAATAATAATGAAGAAGAAGAAGAAGAAGAAGAAGAAGAAGAAGAAGAAGAAGAATTACTTTATTGACCTTAGTCTTGTCACTATGTTCATTCTAAGAGCTCCTGTTTCAAATTCTAAAAATTTGGTTAATATCAGTTTTTTTAAAGATAAATTTCAAGTCATCACAAAGACTGAACTTGATCTAATTAGATAACGAACTAATTATAAAAAATTCTGTGTGTAACAGATAATTTTTAAGAAAAACATATTTGATTAAAGCAGGAACGCAAAAATGTCTGAATTTAAATCATCAAAAAATTACTCAAAGTCTGCAATGTTTAGGTAAATTTAACATACAGTGAACCAATTAATTAATAATAATCAATTATGCCACACATTTTTCTAAGATAATTTTTAACTTTTATAAATTTTTTTTTTTGGGAAAAATGATATTTTTAATTCATTAAAACCAATTAAAATGGCTACCATATAACCACATGGCCAAATAGTTGATGCCAAAACCTATTCTACCATGTTTCCAACTTTATCTCATAAAAAACCTATGCCAGAATCAGCAAGAGCAATTTTCATGTCAGCAAAAGCAAAGATATTTCAAGTCCACAATGAATAAGCCAATTTTATGTTTCGAGATAACCAATGCAAACAATATTTAAAACTTAGATTTAAAAAACACAAGATTGTAAATCAACTCCCTGTGTTGTGGATTCCTGGCATGCTGTCAATCATTTGTCAAAATTTATTATTACCACTCTACAGAGGATATTTACATTAATTAAAACACACACCCCCCAAGTTCATTATTATATCAGCCATAAACTTTCCATTTGACTCTCTGGAAGTTTAACCAGCTCAAGTATCTACCACACATGATCTCATAGCTCCAACATCACACCATGATGAATTATGGAATAAACATTGTATAACTTGAGAGTAGCATGGTAAATCTGACTCATTAATCCACCAATCCAAGGTAGTTTATAAGATCATTCCACCAATGTATCTCAAATAAATTTTAAATGCACAACAGATGAACAATAAGACAGCCTTGACACTATAATGCTCACCTAAAAATTTGCCAAATTTATGTTCAGCCATATACCAATGGAACCATAACTCAGTCCACCCTCCCAAAGAGTATTAATAAATATCACCATGTGTTTTCATGTATTTATTTCATAATGCTTTTGAAAATAGTATGTAAACCTAATTTGACATATCAGTCTTGTTATGCAACAATTCTTCTTCTTCCAACTTTTGTAAATCACCTTTTTTTTATGATACAAAAAATTGTAAATCTACATTGTATATGTAATTTCATGTATCAAATTGTATCTAAAAACTCATGTTTTTCACATGCAAACTTATGTAACACATGAACAATAAGACAGCCATGAAAACTATAATCCTTTGCACCAAACATGCTCAATTTATATACAATCATATATCAATCTAACACCAATTTCAACCTCCCTCCATATATGTTTTCACTCATATTTAATGTATTTCCATGTATTTTTCTCAAGATCCCAATTAAAAATTCTATGCAAATCTAATTTGAAACATTTATCTTGTTACACAACAATTATTATGCACTCAGTTACTATAAGTCATATTTTCCCCTATCACAAGCAAGATTGTAAACTCTTATTGCATATGTGATATCATGTATTAACTTTTTTTTTCATATGTCATAGCATCGACTGGGAGGCGAACCCACAACCATCTGCAATCAACTACTTGCTTGCAAGGTGAATGTGCTGAGCTCTCAGCTAACAACGCTTGTATTAACTTGTAACTAAAATCTCATGTTTTCACATGTAACTTATGTAACTCTTCTTGCGTTTTAATGAAGGTTATCTATAAAACATAATAATAATAACAACAATGATAACAACAACATTTTGTCTAATGTGGCCTTGTATAATCTTGAGCATCTTATCAACTAATTGTTTAATACATTATGTGAAAAAAATAGAGAAAGATAAAAAAATCAGTTTAAAAATAGTTGCTGCCTGGAGACTTGTTTTGAAAGGTCAATCAGTTGTTTAAATATTTCATATTAAAAGTTAAAAAAATATAAAATACCCTTTATTTATATAATTTAAGTTAAAATTAAAATGTACCTAAAATACATTTTTAAGAAAAGACTCTTATATTTACAGGAATAGAGATGAAAAAATTAAAAATCACTCAGATCAATATCATATATTTTTTCAACTTTATTATGCAAAGATTTTATGAAAATATATGTGCAGCTTTACTTCAAACAATAGGATAATTGGATCTTCAAAATCTAGTTTCTTATTACAAAACATCAACAAACAATTATAATTGTTTGAAAATATACAATAAATGTTAAAACCACAAACAACAACTTAACATTAGAAAAAATGATAATTAATGAATAAACATTTTTCTAAGTATAATATTAATAATAAAACATATTTTTTAAAAACTAAGACTTTAAACATTTATGGTCAAGATTTTCAAAGTACATTAAATGAGTTTGATATCGTATTGAATCACAATTTATTAAATTAAAATAAAACATGTACAAAAAAATTTATCATAATTACATTTTAAAATTTATTTTGATAAACTTAATGTTAAGCTGTCAATTTTTTAAAGAATTATCTAACAAGTTATACTTTGAACTGTTTTTGTGTTCTGTCATATTTCAGAAAGCATTCTAATCAAATAAAATAAAATTATAAATATAATGTTTCATTAATTATCTGTAGTTTTAATGTATAATTGACTTTTTTTTTTATTCATTCTATGTTTATAAAGAAAACCATTTAGATAATTGGAGATTTTATTATTTTGAAAGTTTGAAATAAAAATTAGATAATTAATTTTAGTTAATAACCATATTTTTCAATTTATTTTTTACATTTTATTACTGATTATAATTTTAAATTATAAATAAAATGTTTTTTTCTCTTTTCTATGATATTATTTTCTGCTAATGATAACAGACATTTTTGCCTGGGGGAAAGACAGAATTTTTATTGTCACAAAAATATCAAATAAAATTATCAGAAATTTGTTTAATAATATCTCCATTTTTATTATATTTTATTAGTGTATATGATGAAAGTTTATATTTAATTACATGCTGAATAAAATTTGTTTGTTTTTTGGAGACACTATTTGTGTTATCAATAAAAGCTTCATTTGTCTTGAGTGTGCAATATATTTACTACAGGCTTTATTATAAGAATTCTGCATAAAAATCAGCTAAGTAAATTTTATTTTCAACTTATTTTAGTGCAATTTATTACTACATATAATCAAAGTTTAATTATAATTTTATACTGATTAAAACTTATATTTTTTGCTTACATTGTTTATGGTTATAATGAAACTTTGCCTTAGACATGTTTGAACATCTATTAGAGACTGTATTACAAAGTAGCTAAATTATCTGCATTTTAAATTTATTTTTAATGAATTTTATTCTTACACATTATTAAATTTTATTTTGTTTCATATAATGAATAATAGTTCTATAATTTTTTTTAGCATGAATTTCACTATTTTATCTTATGAAGATGATATTGCTTTAATGATGTGAAAACCTAGATGTCAGTAGTATTACAAAATGGACATCATTAAATGGTGGAATTCTTTTTCAGTTCAATATAGTAGCTGTTTGATATTAAAATGGTGGAGCAAATTGAGGATGATGATTATGGTGAATTATTGTATAGAGGAGTTCTCATATGTAGGTTTAAGGCTATTTAAGTTTCAAATTTTGATATTGCTCTGTCTTTCAATAAAATGAAACTAATGTATTTAAAAAAAGCAATAAAATTTCGTATAGTTTTTATACTAAAATATATTAGGAATTTTATATGTGTAAATAATATCATAGATTTTGCAATAAATATGTCACAAAAGTATGTGAAATCAGTTTACGTTATATAATTAATCAAAAAGAAAATCTATCAGGAGATACCTAGGAAACAAAGTATCTTCTTTGTTAAAAGCATGATGATACTAACTTTCTACTTATCTGTCTTCTTTTTGATATATTTAAAAATCTTTATATTAAAAAAAAGTCTATTTATGTGTTTATCAAAAAGTTGATAACGTAAAAGTTGGGAATGTAGTAAATTGACACATGAAAATAAAAATGAGACAATTTGCTCTACATAAATACTCTTCGTGTAATAAAGATATATATATGAGAGATGATGCCCTGGCACAACTGATGAGTGCTGGTTCAGCACGAAATGCATCTTGGGGGTTATTTGTCTTTTATAGTGTCTTTATTTATATGAAATTATTTATGAAATAAAATAGAATGGAGAAATATGGAAGTTGTCTAATCTATATTATTCTAAAGATGTTCTTTATATTATATATAGCCTTCAAATTGAAAAAAATATTTAAGATTGTAAATAAAAAATAGTAATATGACAAAAAATATATTTGTATGTGTTCAATTTATTTTCAGAATTAGAAAAAAAAGCTTTCTGTCTCCTATAATTAATATTGTTTAAAAAGATTCATGTAATTACTCCTAATTTAGAAATGTCTCTTTTTTTGTTTAAAAAAATAATATGTATTATTATTTAAAAGTTAAAGATGAAGATTCCAGATAGATTAACTAAATATAAAAAGATATAGAAAATAGCATGAATTCAACGAATACTCCTTATTAAATAAAATATAAATATAAAAAATACTATAAATGTGATTACTTGATAAGCTAAAAGAATAAAAATGGAATATTTTGTGCTAAATATAAAAAAAAGATTTGTCAGAATTAGTTAAAGCATCCCAATGGTTTTTATATTCTTAACTATATATTTATTTAACATTATTACTATTGATATAATAAAGATTATAAAATAAGAGATATCATCAGTTTAATCTATTTATTAAATATTAAAATAATGACTATTGCTTAAATAAACAATGAGTAGAGGAATAAATAGTTGATATTATATAATAAATAATTTAACTTGTATTACAGTTGCATTATAAGATTTAATAAGTTTATGAATCCATTTACTCATTAACTCCTCGCAATCATTTTTAATCTGTTCAGATGCAGCTTTAACCTTTTTATTTTGAATACACCCTAGTAGAACATTTGTCCATATGCTTTAATATTTTAACATTTTATTAAATGCTTTTATTCAATTTACATTTTCTGTATATTTGTATTTGTTTCATAGATGTAGTTTAAGTAAGAAATGCAAAAGGGTAGTACTGTATAAAGATTTTTTTGTTTGCTTTTTTTTATAGTTATAGTTTTTAAAAAATGTGTGAGAGGGCAGTATAGAGATTTTTTTTGGTTTCAATTGATAGAATTTAAAATTGAGAGTTATTACATTTTAAATAATGGTTGATTTTTTGAGTTTTAATCAGCTTGATTTAATGATTTATTAAACATATATATATATATATAATGTATACATTATTTAATGATTTATTAAACATATATATATATATATAATGTATACATGCTAAATCTGATATATACATGATACATAAGGGGTGTGAATATTAACTTATTGCAGAAATATCAAGTGATATAAATATATATATATATATATATATATATATATTGTGCCCTTATCTATAGGTCATAATAAGGTAGAATGGTCAATTGCTAAAAAATTTTAAATTTTAAGATACGTTTGTGTAATATATTGATAATTGTATGATTGATTAGATTTTATAGTACAATTTAAGGCTGAAAATACCTGGTATATAAAAGTGTAATGAATTATTTTAAAGAAACAGTTAAATAAAGCTTAATTATATCCTTGCTTATGGTTGTAAAAGCTGGCCACATAAAATAATACAGCTATAAATAGTTAAAAGTATATTAACAATCCAATTGTAATATTTTAAAACTAATAAATTAAATAAACGCTATATGTAATATTATAATTATAATTAATATTCAAATTTAATCTAATATATTTTAAAATAAACTTTAGGATGGTGAGAATTATATTTAGTTCTACATTTTTAAATTATTGTTCAAAATTTTATAAAATATATCAGTTTTGGTAATTTAGACCGAGACGTAAATTAAAAAATCATCTGATAAAGTTAGTAATCATGTGACTGTATATTATATACCTTCACACACATGCTTGTTAGAATATAATAATAAAGTTTGTGAATTATAAAGCTAAATATAATTGATCATTAAAGTAAAAGTTGAAATATTAAATGTTATTTTAATAATTGTTTTAAAGTTTAAATGATTTTGATAAAATTATAATTGAGTTAAAAAATACTATTCTAAATAATATTTTAAATCATTACGTCATAAATTCTTTATTTTAAAAAGGTTTAATCTATTATAAAACTAAAATGTGTAAATTTGTTCGCGCTAAAAAAGTCATTAACCAATCAACGGAGGTATTTTAGCAGATAAAATATAAGAATTAGACAGAGCGGGGGAAAGTAATGTGTAAGTGAAGGAGGGAGTAACATATTTTTGAGCTGTATAAGATCGTAAGCTAGAAAAGTGATATAATTTTAAAATTTTGTATTTATTTTAAAAGTTTTTTTTTAAATATAATATTTTGAACTACCTTTACATGGAGGGCTAGTTTTTAAAAGTTTTCTTACCAGGATATTTTATTCAAGTTTAGCCAAAACCTTACAGTAAAATGGAAATACTACAGAAAACAGTATATAGAAGTTATGATAAAGGAAAAATATTTGTAAAGTGTCTTGATACAGCTTTATTTATGCTCAACCAGAAACTTATTATTGTAACTCAGAGGAATATAATTTGGACGCTATACGGAAAACTTAAAAGAGAAGTTATTTGCCGTCAGGAAAAATTATGACGCACAAATTTATAAGGCTACTCTGAAGTTATTTTATTCTTCTCTATGGAAAAATTAAGATACGTATATCATAAAGAAAAAATTATGTAAAAGTTATAACAGAGAAAGAATGTTTGTCCTTTTTAAAGGAAACATTACAAAGTATATAGTTACCAGAACTTTAAAAGAAAGGAAAAATTACTGAATAATGATAGGAAAGAGTCATTATTTTTTTAAAAAAAACTTTATCTAAGAAGGATTAAAAAGATTATAAATTGTTCATTAGAGAAATGCTTAATAAAGATAGAGATTAGGAAAATGGAAATTTAAATTACTTAATGAAAATGGATCCATGGAGACAGAAAAATTTACTAAATATTTAAATCAAAGTACTGAGAAGATGCATCATAAAAGTCGCACGGGGGAAAATATTAGCAGAAAATATTAGAAGAGAATATGTAGATGTTTTCTTTATGGGATTAACTAATATCATAATTAATAATTGTATTAAATATTATAAAAAAACCAAGGATTGTCATCTATGAATATTTATTAAACAGAGCAATAATTGTTTTACCTTAAAATTGAACAAGTAGGGAGAAGAACATTAAGTGACTGAAGAAGAAATAATAAACATTTTTTTTTTTTTAGCTTAAATATGAACGGTTTTCAAGGAAATTTGATGAAGAAGTACAGTAAATATAGTTTGGAATTTTTTTTTTTCTAATTTATTTTAAAATATAAAATGTTATGTGAGATTAGGGAAAACATATAAACATAAATTTAGTAATATTAAAATTTAAATATAATAACTTGATAAAATTATAGAAATATTGTTTAAAAATAAAGTGTATGGATGTGAATCTTATATCTACAAGGATCAAATGGATGGTGAAGCCTATGGAATGCGATCGAGAAGATAAAGGTCATTTTGGTAATTTTAGTAGTTATTTATAATGCATAATGTGTTTTTTTAGATCATCTATTGACCTAAGAATGAAGTGTGAAAGTTTAAATTATATGTACACATTTTATACAACATTTTTAACATATAATGAGATAGGAGTAATTCAGAATATGCATGCAATAATTTATTTAAAGTATATTAATAATATAATTTCAATTGTGTGATTCTTTTGAACTTTCATGTGATAAAGTATTCAGATATTCAAATAGTTTGTATATGAGTAAATATACGGAGGAAAGGAGTAAAAAGATTTTCTTATAGAACAGTGGAATAGTTTTAAAATAAATGAATTTTATTATTGTTAGTAATGCAGATATGTATTTGTCGATGTACAGTATAGAAAAAATCTTGAGAAATAAGATCGGATAGTGACTTGGAAGTACTAGTGGAAAGGAAACCAAGATGATGTTTTTTTTTAAGAAATAGGAAAAATAAAGGATTTGGATCATATTTAGTTTTGTGGGATTTCAGTATAGTTAACTAAGCCCTATGACTGAACACATATAGTTTGGACAGTGTTTTTGCATATCTTTAAACTTTTGATGTTAGAATAAAGCGGAAGAAATAGCTTTAGCATCGCTCCTATAATAGAGGTTGGTAGACAGGTAAAGGTCACTCCTCTATAATGTCTTTTAATTCACTGTGCCATGATTGTCAAGGTATATGATGAGTAATATTCTAGGTGTATTTTGATCCTATGCATCTATCTTCGCTATCCTTATTTCGTGAATCTGCATCGGTCAGAAAGATATTTTCAAAGAAATAATGAATAAAATAGAACTGAAGATATGTTATCGTTTATGTAAGAATAGTTTATTTGCTGGAATGTATAGAATTGTGTAACTTTAAAATTGAAAGTCCAAAATATCATAAAGAGAGAAAGAATCATATAATACATTGTAAAATTAATTCAGAAATGAATATAAGATTTTGAAAAGAAATCTAAACCAAGTATTTTTAAAAGTGATAATAAAATTTGAATGAATTTTTTTTTAATGATATTTAGAAAATAAGTATTGCATATTTATTAAGAAAATAGTCCAATAATGTACAATAAACATATACTTGTGCATGGTATATTAATAGTTATAATTATATCATCCGAAGTAAGGCTTGAATGAGAATATTAGGATTAATAAACATCGGATAATGAATAATAAAAAACCTAATACCGAATGTAGAACAATGTTTTGACTTTGTAAGATTCCATACAACCAATATAAAACTAAAATTTTATTATTTTGTAGAATTTTACTACGAATGTAAATTTTGTAAAAAATATAATTTTAATAATATTAGGGATGAAAGGTGTTTGTGATAGTCATATAAGAAATGCATTTTGTAATAAGCTAACCATAATAATAAATCAAGTAATAATACTGTATTTTCTTAAGTGTTAAAAAAATAAGATTTAACTAGGAAAAGTAAATAATATTTTGATTTCATTTTATAAATTAATAAACTAAGTTGAGATATGAAAGTAAGGGATATCCAATGTATATAGTGTAAAATATTGTTAATTTATTTATGTTGTTAATAAACTTTGTTTTAAATTTGTTCTAAAGTTTTTGTGTCCGAGTTGTTATTTCTCCACATGGATGCATGAAATCACGATACATTTATAATTGAAACAGACATATAGGTTTTGCACAAAAGGTAAACACAAAAGTGTTATAAGAATTTTGAGAATTTATTGGTATGTTAAAATTAAAAGATCATAATTTTATATTATTTATTGGTCATAAGTCGGTTGCCACAATATTACATTTAATTATATGCTAATGTTGCCACACGTATTCTGTTGTCAGATTATTAAAATACTACCACGTACATATTTATTTATTTTATTTAGGAAGAAATAAGATTATATTATATTATTATTGTTATTATTATTTTTTATTATTGTTAGTTGCTGTGTAGTAGATTATGACATAAAATTCCCTTTTCATATTTTACTACCGTAATTTTAAATTAGTAGAACAATTTCTGAACCTGAGATTTTATTTTATTTTACTTCATTTTATTTAATTGAGCTAGATTCTTGTTATAAAGAAGATTAAGATATGATTATTATTTTAATCGTAGTGCATAGAGCTTAGAAAGTCGTAAGAATACTATGAGTTAGTTATTTGGTATAGTAAAAAAAAAGGGGATAGTGTTCTTATGCCATTGAGGTAGTATCGTGTGGATAATGTCTCAAAGTAGTCTATCTCGTTCCCCGTATTGTCACTCCATGTCTCATGAAAATAGTAAATATTTGTTAATTCATTTTAAAATTGAATCGAATTTGTATTTTAAAATTAGAGCTAGTAATCATTTTAATTAATGCTGAATATTTCATTTATTTATTTGTTAACTGAGCTAGAACCCGTAATATTCGTAATAAACAGTATATTTTGGGGGTGAGGACGCGCGGGAGGAGGTTAGAATATATATAAACCACAAGTATCAGAATTGATTTAAAGTACTTTCTATGCAATCTTTTGAATAAATAAAACTTCTAAAACTTTAAACTAATTTGAAACTTAGCATTTGCACACACTCACACACATATATATACAATATTTAAATATAAATGTCTATACTAAACATAATATAATTAGAAAAAACTGAATTCAGACTTTTAAGCTCCTTGCAGCTATGAATTTCATTTTATACAACTGATACACATGATGACATACATGTGAAAAAGATAAATAATCTCCAATATGCATATTTTGTCCTGAATTAGCACCTATCAGTTTGTCCAGAATACCATCACATCCTTTCTAATTATATATATATTACTAATTTCAACAGCATGTAAATAACTTTTATTACTACTTGAATATGTAATGTGTAGAATTATAGTTATATCATAGAATATTCTTATTTTAAGATGTTACTCAGACTTATTTAGCATATAGACTCATAATGAATCATTTTTAATAAACTTACAAATATAATTTTATCTTTTATTTATCAATGCATTGATAAATGGAAAGTAAAACTGTATTTGCAAGTTTATTAAAAATTTGCTATGAGTCTGCCTGTAAAATAATTCCGAGTAATGTATTTGAGTGAGAATGTTCTGTGATATATATATATATATATTGTAATGGAACGTACTTGCTGCATTTCATTTAAATTGAAGAAAGACAAAATTATCCCGGTTATAATTAAATAAATTGTTTAAATGCACTTCCAGCTAGCTATACATAAAACAAATCTAAAGTCATGCAAAGCAATGAGATCTATTTTTATAATTTATTTTCAAAGATGATGTGAATAACTAATCAAATAGATATATATATCAGAAACAAAGGGACTTCTACTAAATTCAAATATACACATCTAATTATGTAAATTTATGTATCTCTAAATATTTGAATGAATAATAATATGTGTAAGTGATCTACAAACCAAATAATAAATGAAATATGAAATTATCTTTTATTATTTATAAATTCAATTAATTTCATAATAATTTTGGCATTAAAAGAAAATAAGAATAATATAGTATCGCTCTTTTAAATAATTACAAAGGCATTATTTATAAAACAAATAGTACATCCTTTATTTTATGTTATAGTTCAACTTTAAATAATATTGATGTTTTAAATATAAATATAAAGAATAACTATGTATATATACTTATAATAGGTATATATAGATTAAATATATAAAGACATATTTTTGCCTAATAATTATAATATAAATATAATAGTTCATATACAATATCAACTTATAAATTACATTTTAAGATTTTAAATTATTTAAATATTTATCCTAACATCTGTTATATGTTTAATATTATTATAAAACAAGATGATTAAATTGATTACTTATAAAACGTTGTATTTTATAATGAAAAATAAAAGTAAATAAAAAAAAAATATATCAATCTCAAAAATATATTTATATATTATTCATACATATATGAAATTATTAAATACCTTTTAAAGTTCATTTAGATAATTTTCTTTTCCAAAAAGTTAATTTATTCCATGAGTTCTTTTATCCGTTTACTTTTATTATTAGAATGCATTCTATTGAAAGGCGAAGAAATTATTATATTAAAGAAAATTGTTAATCCTTAGATATATGCATATTTTATCTGTTTTAAAATTTCCTTCCTTTTAAAAAATAAATAAACCAATTAAAATGTTAAATCCAGCATGTTAATTCCAATTACTTCCAAATTATGATTAGATTGATGATTATACATTTAAGATAGCTATATCTAGTTTCAACTCCAGACGCGACGAAATTTATACATTGAATTTTTTTAGTTGTTCCATTGAAAATTGCCTTGGAATAAATGAAAGCGATGATGCAGCCTCCTGGCTGCGATTCTTGATTAACCTGCCATAATTTATGTATTTACCATAAGATATATATATATATTATTTCAGTATTTTGAAGAATAGTAAATTTTATAAAAATAGAGTGTAACAAAATTTTATCCTTCAGTTGTTTGTTCTATATCTATTCCAATAATAATATATAATGGCTTCTTTATTGTTGTTGCTATCGTTCCATGCGCCAGCAGATACTATTTTAAAACTCATGTTATATATGTTCTCTTTTAAAACAATTAACATTAAAATAAAAATAAAATATCAAGTATATATATATAAAATATTAAATTGAAAAATTGACATCTTTAAAAATATACATAAATAATTATTTATTACATTTAGTAATCATTGCAAATAAAATAATTTTTTTAATCAACAATTTATATGTCCTTATTTATTTTAATAATTAAATGTTCATATTGATGTACTATCAATATATATAAATAAAATAATAACTTCAAATAATAACTATATTTAATAAACATAAAAGAAAAATTTAAATATTTCATATGTAAACTTCAACTTAAAGAGATTTTTTTTTTTTTAATAACAAATAACAAATTTTTAAAATATAAATATCGACTTATCGATATTTACAATATATATATATATATATATATATATATATATAGTAAATAATAAATATGTCATTTAAAATTGAATTCATATAGAGATTGATTGCTTAACAAAAAAGTTTAATTGAAAAATATCTGAATACTAAAAAATAAAAAATGATAGAGATAAAAAATATTTTATAGTAAATGCTTTTATTTGTCATGGACTAAAAAACAAAGGAAATAATAGTTTTTTAACCACAATTGGCATTTTTAGATTGAACATGAAATAAAAGCATGAGAATCCAGAAATTAATTAACTCCATTTCTATGTGGATCACCCACAATTTTATTTCAATTTCAATCTAAAAACCCCAATTGTGATTAAAGAAAGAATTTTTATTTTTTATTTTTAGTGCACTACAAAAGAAAGCAATTACTATAAAATATTATTTTTACAATATTTTTTTCTGTCATATACACCCTGATCTCGTTTTATGTGGATTTATTTAATGCGATTTTGAAGTTATGCAATTCATGTTTCTTCTTAATATTTTTGTATGCAGTTTTCTTTTGTGCGATAAAAATTATTAGATCAGAAGTTGAGCTCCACTAATGTGCTATTACTTTAAATATTATAAATTTTGTGCACTCACATCATATTTAAAGTAATAGCGCATTATTAGAGTTCAACTTCCATCTAATAATTTCAATATTTTCAGTGCTCTATAATAGTACTGTAATAGATTTATGCAATAGAGAAGTTCATAATTCACTTAAAATCAGAATTTCCCCATTTTATATACACACATTAAATTTTACAAGACTATAATGTAAATCTGTTCAAACATTATAGATGAAAAATACTATATATGTTGTTGTTTTTGTGTTTTAAATCACGTTCTATTTTTGCTTTTTATAAAAAGAGTACAATAATCAATTAATCATTTAGTGTCTGCAAGTTTATTTTTAAAAGGTGAGTAACAGTGGTGGACACAATTAAAATCTGATTTTTAATTATAATTAACAATTTAAAAATTACGTTACGTGATCTGAAATTAAGGTGATGTGAAACAATGAAATTTGATTTTTAAATGGAATTGTTAAAGACAAAAATAAGAATTTAATTTTTGTTAGTTTTAAATAAATTTTGCCCAGCAGTGGTGAGTCAGTGTCTTTTTATTATCATAAGACTAAGACTAAATTCTTATTTTTATTTTAAACTTTTAGTTTACTCTAACGAAGAGAAAAAAATACCCAAGAAAAGGAATTTCTTTGGAAACAAAAATTTTAATGTTAGATCACTTAGTGAAATGGGAAGGATCAACAGCAATTGGAAAATGTTTTAGTTGTATTTCCTCTTGACTTCGTTTAAGGAGAAGGTACAGAACCTCACATCACATCACATCATGGCGAATCTGATGTCTTTTATCAATTTTTTTTCAAATTTGAAATTTTTTGTTAGTCATATTTTATTTTCTTATTTTTTTTTAATGAGAATTTTAAAGTAATTTTACATTATTGCTTTGCTTTTATATGATTTTTGGAAAATTACAGTACGTATCCCCCATTTTTCAAGGTAAGTTAAGTCTATTTTTGTGCACATTTTCTGAAGAACCTATCTACCGCATAAAACAAGACCCAGGTATATTGATAATCTTGACATTATATATTACAAATGTAAGTTTTCAAATGATAGACATTTTAAAAGTTAATATTTGATCTTTGCAAAATATGTAAATAAATTTCTAAATGGATTGCTTGGCATCACTGGACATAATTTATTTATTTAAAAAGTTAGTAGAATGGAATATTAGATATTTGAATGCTACTTTTTAAAATCAAAAGAAATTTAGAGTTAGTTATCATTAAAGAAAGAAAATATATCTTAAAAGTAAACTTTAAATTTATTATTCAAATTTTTAAAAAAAATTCTTTACTGTTTTGACAAAAAATCATTTTATTTTATCCAGTAAAAACATCTTTCACTTGCTATAACAAACTTTTTAAGAATTGACTTCCTACAAATAGATGTTTTGAAATAAAATCTAATTATAATGATGTAAATTTTTGAATTCAAATAAAAATGAATTACTGAAAATTATAATTTTTCTTTAAGAACATAAATTTTTCTTTTATTTGACTTCAGGCTAAATCATTCCATCAATTAGAAATTGTCATGTCTATTGACATTTAAAGGTGCAAATTTCACAACATTCATATGCAAATTAGATATTGTAATTGCCTAAAAGATTTGTTCAATACTAACATCTTTAGAATTTTTTTCAACTAATAATTTTAAAATGGTAACTGTGGTAAAATAAAATTATGTATAGTAATGTAAGATTATAAATAAGTTTCAAACAATGTAGAGAATATACATAATGATCACAGCACCATTGTAACACATACAATAGCAAACATAGCATGATATTGCTACTATTCTGATCAAAACCATTAAAGGACCTAATGGTAGTTTAGATTATATTTGCAACATTTTATTTTTACAATTAAACATTTATTCTACATCATATTAATAATCTTTACATTATTTATTACAAATATAAATTTATAAATGAAAAACCTTCTAAAAATAATATTTAAACTTTGCAAAATAAAAAAAAATGTGCTAAAGAGAAATACATAATTAGAACAATAATTTTTTTTATTTGATGGTTACCTTTGTTGCTTATAAAAAAAATATTGAAAAAATTGTTTCTTATTTGATTTTCATTTTTGAAATAAAAACAATTTGTTCAGACATAATACAGCAACATTTTGTTATAAAATTTCAAATTGCACTTATTATTATTAACATTTCACAAAAAATTTTGTACTCATGCATATGAAAGAATTTTTTTCAGCAAATCAATCATAACTTCCTTTTTACCATAATTGCAGTTTTGCTTGACTTGTCTTCTTAAAAATAAACATTTTCAATTAAAATTTAATTGTAATCTTTTTGTAAAAAAAAAGATTTTGCAAATATATTGCATAAATAATCATAGATATATTGTTGAAAATTACAATTTTATTTTTTAAAGTAACAATATAGAAAAGTTGACTCTCAAATACTGAGAACAATAAATAAACCAATCAGAAGCATTGATGTGTTTTTGTATTATATTACAACCAATCAGTGGCATTGTCAGTTTTTTTGAACTTCCAAAATCTGTATGGTATCTGTTTGATACTGACATCCTTAGATTTTTTTAAACTAATAATATTAGTTCCAATTTCTGTCATTAAATAAATGCAAACTAGCAAAATAATGTTGTAGATAGATGCAAAACAGTAAAGAAAAGCTCCAAGCAGTAGCAGTACTATCTGAATGCCCCAGAATGTGCCAAAGATATGCTGTTGTTAAGAACATTAAGATATAATTTAAAGCCTTCACAAGTAAAAAGTTTATATATATTGATTTACAAAAGAAAATTGTCTTTGTATGGCATGATAATATATATATATATATATATATATATATATATATATATATATATATATATATATATATATATATATATATATATATATATATATATATATATATATATGGATAATTTGGATTCCAAGATGACTTTTTTATAACAAGTTATCACATAAACTTCATTTGAAGACATGAAGAACCAGTATTTATATTTATGTATTTTAAATTCTTTTATTTTTTCCACATAATTTTATACAAACTGACATTAGTTAAATTTTTTCTTTCTAGTCTTAATTTTTTTATTATTCAAAGTAACACTTTTATATTCCAATTATGTATCTTTATATTAAATACTTTGAACATTAAAAATTGAATGATTCATTAAAAAATTTAATTATATCAACTACCTTTTTATAAAATATGTATAAAACATAGGGTAATAAAAGATTTTTTTAAATCCCATGTTTCTAGTGAACAAATCCCATATATTTTTACAATTTTTATTATAGTGTACAATTCTTTACTGTTTTTGGATATAAACTCTTTTTTTAATAATCATAATTTAAACTTTATTCAACCATTAATTTGCATGCAATTTACAGATTCAACATTGATATCAAAATTATATACCAATATTTACATCATTCACAGAGACCCTAATGCCAGTGTTGAACTAGAGTTTCACAACTCCCCTTCTATCAAAGATTCACATAGAGAAACATAGTTCATACTAATTTTCAATAAAGTAATAAGAAAACACTCCATGACATGAAAAATTGCAAGTCATCATCCTATTAATCATTAGAACAGACAAACATACTCCATATCATTATGTAAACTTCTGTTGGAGCAAGCATTTTATCCCTATGTCTAATCCTACCTATTATTATTTTAAATTCTCTAAACAAATTGATATTTGTTCCAAGGAATATTGATTTACATCTCACACACCATATGGTTAATAGTAGGAACACCGGGAGCCTAATGGATGAAAAAAAAAAACCTCTTGCAATACATTCTGCTATTGGAATTAGTGGGGAACAATTAGATTTTAAGAAGGAATCAATCTATATCCTAAGGCTCTGAAGTGCTGGACATATAAATAAGACATGTGCAATAGTTTCCTCTGTTCTCTCACAAAGTCCACACATCAGGTTTATCTTAGTAATAATCCTTCTATATTCCCAAAAAAAAAATTAATTGGAAGGGCTTCCAGAATGAGCTTGATTAAAAAATCCAAATAGTTTGGCTCTGGTGTCTAATATCTAAACTTTGTAATTAGCTTTTTGTTAGTTGTTTTAATATTACTAGTTCTAGATTCATAATAGTATTTATCAAACAATATACTTTCCAGAACGTTATCTTCTCTGTAAATTGGTGGCTGATCATCTGGATGAAATTACCCAACATGTTACATACCGAGGTTATCAATTCCCCTCTCTTGGGTGGAGGCCTGTTCATCAGATCCACCTTGAAGAAA
Organism: Epiperipatus broadwayi; assembly: GCA_028023455.1. Lineage (NCBI taxonomy): Eukaryota > Metazoa > Onychophora > Udeonychophora > Euonychophora > Peripatidae > Epiperipatus > Epiperipatus broadwayi. The sequence continues at coordinate 70,496 of JAQFVV010001234.1, forward strand.
TGTGCAGCACTCGGATAAAAGAGACAGATTCTGCAGATGGCATTATGTGACTTAATAAGATGGACATTGAATGCAATGACAGCCCATTTAGCTTAGTCTGCTTCTGCAGAACTCTCAAGCTGATAGCTGCAATATTCCCTCCCCAAATCAATTTTGAACATAGATAATTAAATTTTTTTTTTTTGGTAATTAATTCTTGTTCTTGGATACACCAACATTTTAAGCAGTGAGATCTTTGAATAAATCAATAAATACATTCTAGATAGTGTTTCTGTAATCTTCTGGGTTTTTACTATGAGGGCATCTTGTATGAATTTCCTCATCATAGATGTCAATTTGAAAAAGGAAATCCGAGAAAAGGCTGCAAGTCAGCTGTGAACTGGCAAGAAATTGTTGACTCATGAATAGTTTCTAGGCAATTGATTTATTGGAATTAAAAATCAGACCAAATGAATTTGGAATAATTATTCAGGATCCGAGTAAGACCAGGTATGAATTTTTTAGATGGATGTAAGACTGTTATATTGTCCATAAAAGCTAGATGGTTAATTATGGTATTAATCATTGGTATGAATATCCCTGGAAGAGTTTCCTGAATTTCCAAAAGGAGGGGGATTAATATGTGCTATAAATAATAGCATGCTGATCAGCACTCCCTGAGGTATAGATTTATGGGGTTTGAAACCAGGTGCCATTCTCCCATTGAGTGTAACCAAGATTTTTGTTACAGAGAAGATTCATAATTATTTTTACAAAAACCATTGAGACTGAGTATTCTCCAAGTATTCTCATTAGAACATCAAATCGGATCAAATTGAAAGCTGCCAAAACATCAAATTGGACAGCCACCAATGCAGTCTTCGCACATTCCCTAACATGATCTATTATTAGTTTGAATAAGCAGACTGCATCAGCCATAGAAGCACCTTTCTTTGCATACTCATATTTGGAAATGTGAGAAAGGATCAAGCCCTGAATCTTCTCCTTGTTGACTGACTCAATGACCCTAATCACAATAGGCATCGATGGATGGATATTTTTCTTTAGGAGTGGTACCATTGAAACTTTGTATAACTGTTCACCAATTACCAAAATTGTTTGTTAGATAGTTCAACAACCCCATCATTATGGGGACTGTGAAATTGCTTACATGAAGCAGAAGGTAACATGGAATCCTGTGAGGGACCAGGTGAACACTCGCAGGTAAGGTCTTTAACTTATTTAGGATTTCCTTCTCAGTGATTCCATGTTCAGTCCCATTAATTTCTTCATCGAACTTTACCATACCATCAATTCCCTTCTTCATTAACTTGGATCTGAAATAATCATGGACCTCCCTTAGTATGAGTGATAAATCTTTTGAGAACTGTTTACATAAAGTAAAAATTCTACACGAAATATTTATTTGCTGAATTATCGCAATAATAGTTTTATTACAAACTTAATCAGTTAAATTTAAAGATTTTCCATTTATAATCAATTAGCATTTATGAGTTGTTTTTTTTTTTTAAAGTTATTAATTACATATATTAAAAAGTACATATCAAAAAGAGATATGTTTTTCGTTTGAAGACGTTTTAAATAAATAGGAGGTGTCATATTATAAAGTTAACATTTGATCATTTATTTTATTACAAATATAAACTTTAAAAAAAGTCTTGCATTATATCTCTTATTTTATCTGTAAGACGTTTATAGTTACTTTATAAATATGAAATAAAAGTGATAAGATAAAAAAAAGTAAATTGCTTTTAAATAATCTATAGCAAGGTAAAGAAAGTTTTTTTAAGCAGCTTTCTCTTTCTTGAAGAAATAATGAAAAAGAAGTCATTACTTACCAAACTTTATTTTTGCGATGTTACTTATCAAACTTTAACTGTTGGATAATATACGTTTTAAGTTTTCCATTCCTATTTTACCAGAAATAGCTAGATATCTATTTATCGATCAATTTGAATGGCTAGCTAGGTTGACTGTAGAACAACTATAGTCTAAAAAAATTCAAAGTCTGTTTGGAACCTGATAAAAAATTATTTTACCCCTACCGAATTCGAGGACGTGATGAGCGATGTGCTAATCTTATGCTAAAGAAATATTTCGTAAAGACGATAAACACATTTAAAGTCTGTTTTTTAAAAATAAACAATAAAATTATAGTAATTTGTATTACTGTATTATAATAATATTTGCAGAAAGAATCTTAGCATTAACTATATGATATATATATTGTTCGTTTGAAGAAACATTTTCTTTCTTTCAATGAGTAGAATTCACTTAAAATTTTAAAAGTTATTGACAACCTCATTTATAATCTATCACATTTTAAAAACCTTTTTTCTTTCCTTTTTTTTAAAACAACGTTTTAAGTTTTAAACAATTCATCACTGACAGGTTGGTAATTGAAGCGGCTACTGAAAGTTAAGTTTAAATAAGAAATCACAAGCTATAAAGAAAAATAGTTTTGATAGTCATTGTTATACGTTATAATCTAATTAACAACTTCAGGCAAAAATGTTCTAAACATCATGCCAATAAACAGCAAAAATATTTTAAAAAACTATGAGATTGATAAAAAATTATCATGTGAAATCATCATTATAATGTCATCCCTCTTGACTACATCAGCAATTTATTTAATTATTTTCTCATCTTTAGCTAGGTTATTTTCTGCAATGTTTTTTTTTTTTTTGAACCAAATTCAAAAAATTTTTTTTCTATAAGCCGATCTCCGTTCACGACAATACATCTTTAATTCATTTTTTAAAATAAACAAATAAAACTTTATTTAAATATGTATATAAAGTTGGTCAATACATCTAAACTTATTTTCCAGGTAGAGTAAAACTTTTAATAAATGTTTAACTTTTTTTTTGCGCAGACAGCTAATAAAAGTATTTACATTGTTTGTTACACACGCATATATAGATACCGCACACCATAATTAATCAGAGAAGTATATATAGATTAGAACATCATGAGTTACTTAAATTATTATAAATAGAGAATCGGATTTCGAACTCGGATTATATATTTTTTTTAATAGGCGTAGAATTTTCTTTTAGAAAACTGGCTTTTGATCAACTTAGCTAATTATCTAACAATGGTTAGAAAAAGAATATATAACTATCTTTAGTTAGAGAATAAAATTAAGATAGAAAAATGCTCAATTTTCATCACCCAGAAATTGAAAACTTTGTTAAGTATTGCCATCGTCTTCACTAGTTCATTTTTGAGGACCTGTTGGAAATATTTAAAAAGGCTGTTTTACCGTAACAGAAGGTAACAGCAAATTTTATTTGCTTAATGTAGCTATAATCGATTGCACCCTTGTTAAAAAGTACTTTGTAACTATTTCATACTTTTAATTAAAATTATAACATTCTTGAAGATGATCCCAATTTGGTGATTAAAACAATAAAGAGGTCAATCAGTGGTTTATCATTTACATTAGAAAACATATAGAAATAGGAGAACTATTTTTCTAATGAGGGATTATAATTGGTCCTGAAATGATGATTACATTTCATGCATGGATATATATATATATAGAGGATATGAACACAAACTTTCAAGCATCCTTCAATCATCCACACTATCTCATATCACTGATACACATGACCACACACATGTAGAAAAGATAAATAATCACCAACAGGCACTCATCAGTTGGTCCAGATTATCATCTCCCACACACACATATATAATGAGTGCTCAGTTTATATTAAGATAGCAAATCTTCATACTTTTATATGGACATGATTTAATCCAATCTAACCTCCAACTCTTCAGCCATCCATACCATTGAAAATCTGATGATGGAATGCCCAAATCCCATGCTGATGCCAATATTATTGTTATACTTATGTTGACCTCAAGTCATTCTGACCTCTCATGTATAGGACCTTATCCATTTAAATACACAGAAGAGGGGTGAGTGGGATGCAGTCTTAATGTGTAATATTTAAAATACAGGCATTCTACATATACTTGGAGCTTAATTGTAAATATATATATATATAAACATTATGTGGTATAATAGAGAATTCTTTGCTTTTAATAAAGAGTATATAACCATGTTATAGTAAATGTTGAAAAATAAATAAAATTGAATTGATTTTAATAATGAAAATGATTTATATATTCTTGATTGCTAAACTGTTTTGATTAAATAAACACTGGCTGAAAAATTTAAACTTATATAATAATATATACCATCTTTTAATGTAATAAAGACATGCTATGAAGGTTTATCAAAAAAAATTTTTATTTTTTTGCTGGAATGTAGATGTCACTGGAGTTTAAAAAGTGAATGATTTCTTGCATTCTTCTTTTACTTTTATTTACCTAACATTGACTATTTTTGATTGATACATTATGCACTATAACTCTAATAAATGCTCCTCTTTTTGAGGACCTTGCAAAAATAAATGAAATATGCTTAATACAAACAATTTTTCTGAATTAGATCGAGGAATATCTTGAATTAATGAGACTTATGTAAAAAAGTTTATACTTAGGCAAAATTTGTTGATTGAAATAATAAGTTTCTCTTAGAACAACATACGATTAATTTGAATCTTTATTAGATATATATCAACTGTAATATACTAGTTTTGTAAGAATTGATTGGATATACTTTATTGATTGGACATTTTCGATTACAGATATACTTTGACAAAAAAAAATTTTGTCCCAAAAAGCATAGAATTTTATGAAAGTTACATATATATATCCTACAGGACATTTAAGTAGACTGTTATTGAATTTTATGAGTGTAAATAATATCTTAAAGTCATTATTTAGATTATGAGAATATGGTTTTTAGTGTTAATGTTGAAATAGACGGATATAATTTCGATGGTTTTTTTGTAGAAAAATGGATAATTATTAACAATAAAGAAAGTTGAAGACATTGGGTTTATAAAGTTTTATTACGCATTTTTCATATTAGGATAAAGAAGATGCAATACTTATTCTCCTTACTGAGAAGTTTCATTGTTAGCGACTACAATGTTTTGACCCAATAAGTATGCGCAAGAAAACAAAAAGAGAAAGATAGAGAATTATCATTAGAACAGGAAACTTTTCTTACGTAAATTATTAATAGAAAATAAATTATTTATATGCTATAATTTTTTTATTTATCAAAGTTAGAAAAGAACAAGTAATGATTATTTTTACAAGAGCTTTCGGATGTACATCCAGGAGCTCATTTTAGCAGTTAATATTTTTAACATTAATTTTAATCTTATTATTGCATAAATGCTTACCTTCTTGTTTGTCATTCACTTTATAGTTTTTAATATATTAGAAGCCAGCTTCAGCAACTGAGCACATTTTAAATACAATTTTTTGTTAAACTAGCTTAATGCATATAATTTTAGTTTAATAATTTAGTAGATAAGGAGCATCCAATTAGATTGCACACATTTGGTTAAAAAAATGAAATGCTGTATTTAAAAAAAAACTGTTTCATGGGGGTTTTATTTTTGCCTCATTAGATATCAAGTTTTTCTTGTTTAATATCATGTAAACATGAAAGTCTTTAAATAAAAAAATAAAAATAGATAGTGAAAATATGAGTTTGAGAGAATTTAATAAAAATTTTTAAAAAAAATTAAAAATTAATATATATGTGAGTGTATGCTATTACTAACAAATCTACTTGAAAAGTTTAAATAAAGTTTGAATTTTTCTAAAAACATTCAACAATTAATATTAGATAATGAAAATAGTCCAATAAATAATTACAACTACAATAGTATCATTTCAAACTTTTAGACAAATAATGACTTATCAATATATTGCATTATCTGATGGATTGAAGGATGGGTTTGAATATTTTCCCCTTCTATAGCATTATGAGAATGTACTAATTTCTGACCTTACTAATATCTCAGTTATTAATAAATCATAGAGATTTTTGATATATTGTTGATATTAAGGCTACAAGAACACTGGTCCAGATTTTTATTTCTATAGTTTACTGAATATTTGTAACTGAATCTATTAAAATTATTTCAACTTGGGTGAGTGCTAATTGGATAACTGCTGCAATATGATTGATCCTAATACATTTATAATACAAGCAATCCCTATTTTTATTATAATTGTGATTGACATTTCCTGTGTAGAATTTTATCTTTACTTATGTTCTTTTTAAATTTAATTTATATTCTTCAAGAATTGGTTTGAATTTAAAACTGAGTATTGAGAGAAAATTACTTTTCCATTTGAATTAAAATAATTTATCTTAAAAAAAAATAAAAGGATAGATGTTTGATGCAAAAGTTTATCACAAACTAAAAGATTAGGGGTATTTCTTTTGTTACATATATATTTTTTGTTTTGTAATTCTTTTATTAGATTTTTAAAAATATTTCTTGGTTTTTATTAAAATATTTTATGGCAATAAAGTTTCTAGTGGTAAATGTTGCTGTATTCTGATTGTATCTATTTAAGTTGTGCTTGTCTAAGATGGAAAAAGCTAATCTGATAAGTCAGGTTTATTTAGAATATGTTGACTTCTAGTTTTATTAAATCATATTATGATCCTAAACGTTGAGAAGGTGGATAACACATACCATGTTGAAATATTTTTTTTCAGTAATCATCTAGTTTTAGAAATGTGTTAGAACTTGGTAATATTAGGTTTTTTTTTCCATTTGCAGAATTTCATTGTTAGGTCTGTAAAAGACATATCTGATTGACATTATTGGTTATTAAATCATCTATAGTAATAATATTAGTTTGATTCAGAAGAACTAATATTTAATAAGTTATTGTTTTGTTTACTTAATTTTGTGTGTTAAAACTGGAAGATAGGTTTGAAACCTTACTATCAGATTCCAACCCATCATTTTTTGATAGCTCAAACTTAAAGAGTTAGTTTCTTGTTAAAATAATTGATATTTTGTATTTAAAATTTTTCTAATTTTGCACCTACTATTTTATCTTCTATACTTTCTGATTTCAGCTTCCTCATCCATTTTTTTTTTTTTTTTTTGATAATGGATTTTATTAAATTATTACTGGTCTTTAGAATAGATTTCTTCAAAGAGGACAAGATTTGGCTTTATACTCTTAGGATTCTTTAGATACTTATTTTCATTGATTTTGAACCTTTACTACTTTCAGCTAGCACTTAAAGTTTGGATCTGCTGCTCGTGCTGTTAACTTTATGAGTTGCCATCTTAGACCAGAAATAATATTCAATGTATTTTTGTGTTTTGTTAATTGATTTATTTAATTGTAACATAATTCATCTTCAAATTTTTGCATATCTCTCTCTCTCTCTCTCCCCTGTATATATATATATATATATATATATAGGGGAGAATATAATTACAGTTTATTATATATATATATATATATATATATATATATAAACTGTAATTATATTCCAAATAATGTTTTACTCCATTATGAATATAATTGAAAGTACTACTAGTAATTAAAGTTTATATTGGAATTTATTTTATTTACCATTCTTTGGAATATAATTACAAATTTATTACAATGTTTTTATTAGTGAACATTTATTATATTATTGTGTTACACACACACATATATATATATATATATTGCACCATCGTGGTCTAAATTTAAACCTGGAAATACTATATTCCTAAAAAGAAAAATTGTCTTTTATTTTAATTCTCAATTGGTTTTTTAAAAAAATAAATAGTTTACTTTATTAATGAATAGTGATTGACAACACATCTTAGTGTAAAATGAGATATGTGATTTTTTTTAACAGATAGTATATTAAATTGTTAGTATTTTATATAGCAATAAATATAAAATTTAATATTTTATTCTTAGAAAGACTTGATAAAATGAATTATGTATTAATAAATTTGTTTGTTGACATTTTTATTTACTGCATACATTTCACAAACAATAATATAGAGATAAACAAAATAGTCAATTATTGTTTAGAGTGTGTGCATGCTTGTACACATATTTTAATCTCTATATGATTAAAACAGTATTAAATTGCATGTATTTAAAACATTATTTCAAATATATATATATATATAAGTATTTAAATAGGCATTTAAAATATCAAATATTGCATATTTAAATAAATATACAAGGAAATGTTTATATTTTATTTAAAAATATGATTTTAAGAATGTATTTTAATTTATAAATTTATTTTTATTATTATTCTTTCAAATGTTTAATCACAAAATTTGAAAAATATTTTAATATCATGAACACTTATGCATTCATAAGAACTTTTATTGAATAGAATTTGATTCTTAATAACAGAGACCATAGCAATCAGCTGAATTTGAATTATATCATAGAAACAATATCTAAAATATGATTTAAATATGACATCATCAGGAAAAAAGTATTTAAGCTCTTGATCTTAGTTTGGTCACCCTATCCCCATCTGCATTTTAATAAACAAACTACATAAAGTTCATGTGTTATATATTTTAATAATATTTTGGAGTTTTATTATACACATGAGTGTAAATAAATGAAGTCTTTTGAGAGATCTGAATAACATCAGATAATTTTTATTAAGTGCTATAATATATAATTCATTATGGAAATATAATTTAAGTGCTACAACATATAATTCATTATGAAAATATAAATACTACAATGTATAATTCATTGTGAAATATAATTCAAGTGCTACAATGTATATAAACTTATGGAAATATAATTTAAATACTATAATGTGTCTTAAGTAATACAACAAAATTAACCAATGCTGTTATTATTGTAACGAAAAAAAAATCTAACATCTTAATAATTTATTACAGAATGCTTTATCTGAAAACTTAACTTCATTAAAATAAGTAAAACTTTTTAAAACTAAAACTAGGGTATACTTGAATTAAACATAAAACTTATTTAGAATATCTGCAAACTATGGAAAACATTGTGAGATTTTAGTAAGATTCTTAAGGATTTTTTGAACTTGAAGTTTATCATTATTTTGTCCACATATTATGGAATATGGAATTATATTTTAAAGAACACTCCTTGTTTTCATTGAAGAAATTAAACAGGTAGTATTTTTTTATTCTCTATTTATTTTTGTTAGAATGCATGTATTTTTTATTATGCATATATTATAGCATAAACAAAAGAAAAGTTAAATTACACAGAAAACAAAATTTAAGTTTAATATATTTATTAATGCTAATTTTTGTTTATTTACATTTATGGTATGGTTGTTTTCTTCACATATATTAAAATCAATAGATTTTAGGTATACATATTTGTAAAGTAATTTTGATAACAATATATATTTAATTGAGGACATAATATTTTGTGAAATTAAATAATAAGTTTACATTTATTATTGTAAAAAAAACAGTAAACAAACTAAACATACTTGGTCAACTTTTTAAAATATATATTTAAGTATTCATTTAGAAGTATTTATGCAAATATATTTTCTTCTTGTTTTCATTAGTGTATGTTTGCAACAAATATCAGATACATTTTAAAATTATACAAAAGATGCAATAGATAAAAGGATAATTAATTCCTGATCGAAAGCTTAACAATGAATATTTATTTTATTTTCTCATTAATTCATACAATTTAAAATTTTATTTGTTATGCTTATTACATTAATAAATTTATTTTTATTAATTAAAATTGGATTTCATGATTATTCGTAGTCAACTTATTACACTATAATTTAATATAAATTTCAAGTCTTTACATATTTTATTTTACATATTCAAATATTAGCTAACCAAAATATTTAATAAAACATTTTACTTATTTTAACAATTTATTAATTATCTTTAACATTTCATTAGTTACACTTGTTATTATAGTGAATAAATAATTAGTCAAGGTTAAGCTAGGGTTTTATTGAATACTATTTGATTAACCTAATATATTCGCTTTATTTTAAATTGGTACAATTTGGCAATAAACCTTATTGATACTTTGATGAATTATATTTATTTGATTCTCCACTTGTATATACTTTATGCTCATACAATTTGGCATCTAATGTGTGGCTTGAATAGAAATCAGTTGGTTAAGATTACTGAAAGTTATTTATGTTACAATTAGCATTCAAACTGGGTCCTAAGAGATTTTTTTATTTTATATAATGTTTAAATACGAGTATATTATATATACTTTTAATCTAAATGTAATTAGAAGAGATTTGAACCCAGACATTCAAGTTTTTTTTAGTTATCCACTTCATCTTATGTTTTTAATTTTGTTACAATTATTTATTTATCTGTTTTAATTCTTGTACAAGTGGACATCTGATAATTTATTGATTTATTTATTTTATATATTTTAATTCTATTACAATATATTAGAAAATGCATACTCATTTACAAGTGGCTACTAATAGTAATCATATTGTAAATAAAAGAGTTGTAATTAAGTTGTTTAAATGTTGGGCTTCGTTACTAATTCTTTTAAAAAAGAAAAATTATATATGTTCATCCATCTATCTCTCCACTCATTCATATATCCCATCCATTTATCTACATATATAACTACCTAACCACTTCCTTATTTGCTTATTTAACTATTTGTCCATTTACCAAAGAATACTGTTCTATCTATCTATCTATCTATCTATCTATCTATCTGTCTGTCCGTCCGTCCGTCCGTCCGTCCGTCCGTCCGTCCATCCATCCATCCATCCATCCATCCATCCATCCATCCATCCATCCATCCATCCATCCATCCATCTATCTATCTATCTATCTATCTATCTATCTATCTATCTATCTATCTATCTATCTATCTATCTATCTATCTATCTATCTATCTATCTATCTATCTATGTACTTGTCCATTAATCAGTTTTTATCTAATCATTTATCTATTTAATGATCTATCTACTTGTTAATTTGATTTTTTTTATCTATCTGATTAATGTTTTGTTTTATTTTTATATTCATATAACTATATATTTATTTATTTATCTATTATTTAAATAAAAAATCTTTTAGATTTGTCTATATGCAAATTTTTACTTTTCACTGAAAGACTTGTATAGTACAGTTTTTAATAGAATGCCACATAATTGCCAAATTAAGATTTATTGAGCATAACTTATCTTCAACAAAACAAAACCATTATTGCAAATTTTACAGTGTTAACATTTTATGTAGAGATGAAAATTATGCTATATTTTGTTCCAAGACCCCCCCCTCTGTTTAAATGTATATAAGTATAGTAGTTCATTTTGTTGATAAACATTGATTAAAATAGAATACATATAATTTACTGAATTTCCAAAGTACAGTATTTTTCAAGACTCACATATTTATAACATACTTTTTATATGTTACAATATATATATAAATCAAGATTACAGTGCAAACATAATGCAAACAAAATAAATTGAGGGGACACATTTACATATATTTTACTAAGTATGTGTTCACTCATTCATTCACTGAAATAATAAGAATAAGAAAAACTAATTACCATATTTTTATGTTTAAAATAAAGTAAATAGCAAAATTTCTGATTTTCATCACTATATAAATATGCTCTGGGCAATACTTTTGTTTTTTTTTCCAATATTTTTTTCCTCTTATAAAAACATAATATTGGTCTTGCTATCAAGAAATTAGATTCTAATGTTGTTTTCATGTTTTTAAATCAGTATGAACTTTTAGTATGCTTTAAAATTTTGTAAAATTTTTAGCATACACTCTGTAAATATTTATTACACAAAATACTGCATATCAAATTAGGAAAAATAATAATAAGAAAGAATAAAATGTATGCATTTTCAACATAAACTAAATTTTTTTTTTTAATAACATATCATCATATATAGTGCTCTAAAATGAAAAAATGGCTAGTGGCATATTGTAAAATTTATTTACAAGTTTTACTTCTTTTCTTTAATATAATTGAATATGGGTGAATACAAACATTTAGAGAAAGAAAAATGGCTGCCCAAATATAAAATTTGCAAATTTTAATGGTTTTTTACTTTATTTATATTTTTGTTCTTTGTTTACATTTTTTTTTTTGGGGGGGGGGATAGTACATAATTGAAGTCATATAATTAGTTACAGCATAGTTCACAACTCCATTATACTTTCAAAAAAAAAAATATTGATTGATTATTAATAAAGTGTTCATAAAAAGGTTGGGATTAAATATCTTTTTAATTTTTAAAATAATACATAGTTTTAATAATATTTTTAGCCATTTATTTTCATAAGTATCTTGTATGATTTAGTGCAGTGAGAGAGTAATGGAGTTTGGAGCTTAAGATTTCTGAATCATGCATCCAGTTCTAGCATTTTCAGTACTCAAACTTTTTATGAATTCCACAGCAATAAAACCATTCAATAATTTACTTGTTTTATTTATTATGCAAAACACAAAATTAAGTATTTTAAGTAGAAATTACTTTTAGTGTTTTTACCAATATATTTCACATATCATAATTAATATATATATATATATATATATATATATATATATATATTACTTTTAAGGTTGCCTTGACAACAGTTTGAAATTGTTGATTGTTATTGATATTGGAATTGTCTGTGTTGACTGGTTTGTAATAATAATATATATATGTTTAAGTAACATATAATATATATTTATATACTTTGTAACATATTTGATATTTTGAAACTTTGTAATTAAAGCACAATAAAAAAAGTTCCTATTTTTAAAAGAGGCATCTAATAAAATAAATAGATACCATATTTTGGTATTTTAAAAGCAATGCTTTTTATTGTAAAATATGTCAGTGAATCAAATCTATTTTTTCTTATTTAAAAATACTAATAAATATCAAAAATGACATCTAAAAAATCGATTTCTTTTTTCCTATTTCTAATTTTATCAAACATATTTGTTCATACCATCATCCCTGTAATTCATTTCTAAATTCCTAATGTTAAGTAATTTTAAGTCTGTGATATTTATTTTTTTCATAACAACTTTAGTAAGTTTATTATCTTTAAGAAAATAACCAATACATTTGTTTTTTAACTTTTTTTCTTAATTATTTCAAAATAATTAATTTTTAGTAATTTTAAAATCTTTGAATTATCTTTAATTTCTATTATTATTAACTGATCTAGTTATATGTTTAAATAATCTTAGATAAACATCAGATTATTTCCTTCTCTTTGTCATTAAAAAACCATGAAAGTAACTACAGATCTTTAGAAATATATCAGCATCAATAGTGATGGCCATACCATTCAGGTATTACATTTTTACTATCTTGTATTGGCACCCAACTGATTAATTCAAATAAACACATGATCATCATCCTCCAGCTAAGTACAGCAATGTGCCTATTATTATATCAATGTTTGTTATGAGCAGCTATCTGAAAACACATCCTAATATTATTAATTGCAAATATTTTTTTCTCCTAAAGCATCTTAGTAAATAAATATTTCCAGCCTATTAGTTTATTTGTTGCAAATAATATTCCAAATTTTAAAGACATTTTATAAATTGTAACTTCTAATTTTGTTGCTATTTCAAACTATTATTATGTTGTAAATTCTTCATTTCCAAATGTATATTCTATCAGAAGAATTTATTATGTTTTAAAATTGTATGTTAATATTTACAAATTGTAACAGTTTATCAGTAAGCCTGTTACAATGAATTTTTAAATTCCACAACAACTGTTTCTTATTATCAATATTACTAAAAAATAATCCAAGTATATAAAAAGAGGAAAATAACCATTTGATTGATCAGCTTATTCTCTTGCAGCTATCTTTATTATTATTTTTCTATTTTGGGGTTCATTTGACAGTAAAAACTGGAATTAAAATAATATTGATTAATTTAAAAAAATATCTTAAAAATTGTGCAAAAAAAATATTACAAGTTAATGATAATAAGTTCACAACATTGCTGATTTATAGTTCTATTTCTCTCTGCATGAAAGTATTTGAGAAAACTTTTGAGTGTTTTCATTCTTTTGATAATTATATATTTTAAAAAATAAAAACATATTTTTCATAGTTTTTAATATATTTATTATTTTAAAAGAATAATATGATTACATTCAGATTTTATTTCAAAATATTTACTTTTGAAAGACAAGTGAAAAGACATCAATAATATATGGCTATAACCTATAATTGGATAAAGAAAAACCTTTCATATTGACCAAAGCAAATTTTGTTTTGTTATACTTTTAAAGAATATAAATAGAATTTAAATTTTTAAATAGAAATTTACTAGTTTTGAAATAATATGAGTAATAATTTATTTGAATTTTACAAACTGAATTAAATTATGTCTAATTTTTTTAATTTAATATTTTTACCAATGATGTGATAAATCAGACAATAAGAAAAAATGTTATTATTCTTATTAAATCATATTACATATTTCAGTTTAATATTTTTATATATTTGAAAAGTTTAAATATATTTTTAAGAACAATTTTCACTTCTAAACATATATTTTTAACAAATAATTCAAAATTTCTGAGAATATAATCAACAATAAAGATATATTTGATTGAATAAAAAGTTGGGAGCTTTAATCAAACTACTGCTAGGGACTTTCAAAAAATATAAACAATTAACTGGTTAATTAATCCATTCTGAACCATGTTCAGAAACATGAAGTGAGAGGGTGCTAAATGCAGTAGCTTTAAAGCACTTTCTTTCAGTCATTTTTAATATTATAATTTCCCTTTAGATTAAATTTTCTGGTATAAATAAAATTAATATAAATACTAAGTTATTGTTTAAAAAAAATCTGCAAATATCAATAGCTCATAGACAAAACTGGCCATCACATTTCAGTATTCATTCATTATCTTATTCATTTATTCTTTGATCTTAAGCATATAAACAAACTTAGATACTTCCTTCTCACTATTCCAATCAAACAGCAAAGAAACAGCAGTTTTCTGCATGTATTTAAATATTTATAATTAATTTTTATAAAATATTTACATAATAATCAACAAAAATAAATCCTTTCATGTTTACATTTATATTTTCTTGAAATATCTTTTATTTTAAAAAAATTATATTAAATAAATACTTTAAAACCCTAAAAAAAAAAATAATCACAACCCCTAACATACATTTAAGAGCCATCAAAATTCAAATGGTACTAAACTTTATGACAATTTGGTAATTATAAATACAATTTATAATTTTTAAAATCAGTATTTTATAAATTTGTGATTATTTTGTAATTATTCTTTCATATTATAAAGATAAACTTTAAATATCAAAGATTTTGTTAATTCAGTTTTTTTGTTTTATTTTAGCATAGTTGACCAATAGAAGAATAAAATTCATTGTTGTCATTAAGTTATTCAATTCAGTTTACTTTATTATTTTTAATTTCATGTTTGGAATTTTAAAGAGGGTTTTTTACAATGTTTTTCATTTGCAAACTTAAAATTCTACTAAACCAAACCAAATTTATTTTATTATTACATTACAGAATAAAAGTTTAAATACTAAAATAAAATTTGAATTTTTGTCTCAAATTGTCATTAGATTAATAGAAAATAAGAAGGTTAACACTATCAGAATTTATTTTATTTGAAAATAATCATATTCAAAAATGATCTTAAATTATTACGCAGTATAATTCAGCCCTGTTTTATATGTTATATTAATAGAAACACAAAATAACCTCTAAAGACTATGATTAATAAGAGAAAACTGATTAGAAAAATAACTTGAGTCTTAAGATATTAAACATAACTCAGAAGCATATTCTTACAATAGTCAAAATATATAACCCAAAATATATAGCTAAAAATAAACTGCTTATTTATAAATGATCTAATAAATGTTTAATTTATTTTAACATGTCACAATTTAAAAATGTTTAAAATTGATTAGAAAGCAATTTAAATGAAATCACCTAATCTAGACCAATTGATGATTGCTGGTTGAGCATGAAATATGTATATTGGTGATTTTTTATCTTTTCAACATGTGTGTGATCAGGTGAATCAGCAATATGAGATGACACTGAGAGTAGTGGGTTGTGTGAAAGTCTGAGTTCGAATCCTGCATATATTACATATACATGTACAATGTATTAATTTATATAAATAGTGTGTAAAAGGTCTGCCTATTCCTCACATATGTATGTATAAATGGATTATTCTCCTGTACATGAGGGGTCAGAATGACTAATATGTCAACATGGGTAGGATGACAACCTTGGCACTAACAAGGGCTTTGAATGTTCCATCATCAGATTTTCAATGAAATGGAAGGCTGAAGAGTTGTGAGTTGAAATAGTTTGAAGCCTGTCCATTAAAGTATAAAGATTGGCTATCTTAATATAAAGCTGAGTACTGATTATATATGTGTGTGAGGATAGTAATCTAGACCAATTGATGATTGCTGGTTTAGCATGAAATACATATATTGGTGATTATTTATTTTTTCAACATGTGTGTGATCAGGTGGATTAGCAATATGAGATGACACTGAGAGTAGTGGGTCGTGTGAAAGTGTGAAATAGAAAGAAAAATTTTGATATATCTAAAATATGCAAACATAATTATTTATTTGTTTATAAATAGATAAATAATTTAATGATAAATAATTTATGATGATGAAGTATGCATACTGAAAAGTAAAAAGATAGTTGAAAATAATATATAGAAATAACCATCTCAAAATAATATATAGAAATAACCATCTCGAATAGTCAATTAAGCAAAAATTTCTTCAGCTTCAGAGAGAAAGAGTGACGGACATAATACTAAAAATACTCAACTACATATTAATGAAAGTTTTTATTTTTTTTTCTGTCTTGTTTATCTTACAATTAAGATTAGATAGATATCCATTTACAGATCAATAATTAAATGGCTAATTAGTCAGAGTGTGCTATTAGAAAATAATTGTGAGTTTGCTAAAAAAAAAAATCCATTTATTTAAAAAAAATATTTCTATTTCATGTTGGTGAGGGTACAGATATGCATGAAGTTCAAAACGTCTATTGTTGCTGTAATAACATCTTGATCTAATTTTATTAGCTTTGTATTAAAGGAAGAGCATTTATAATTCACTTTAAAATGTAGATTATTTATTTAAGCTTATATTATAGTGATTAATAATCTTTTTATTATTTATTAACTTTGTGAGAAGAGAGATATAAAATAATGCCGACCTATGATAATAATGTATGAGATAATTTGTTTTACTTGTAAATTTGTTATTAACTGATATACGAATAGAAAAGGAAGAAAAAAGTAGGAATAAAACATTTTATAATAATATAGGTCGGTTCATTAATTCATTGTTACAATAATCAATTCTCTCTTTCCTTTTCTGACAGAATAAATTGAAACATATTTTTACACAAATAGCTTTCTAAATAGTTTTGACACTAGTTTTTGTTCAGGATATCTTTAATGACTATGAGATATTCCCATAAACTAAAAAAAAATTATCCATTATATATGTAAAGTTAAAAATCGAGTAAGTATACAAGGGAAGAGGGGTGTGTGACTTTTTTAACATAAATATAAATTTTGCTATACGTTTGACAAAGTTAATCATTTTAATTTTCAAAATAGACTTTATTTGCAAAAGCTAAAAATAGTTTCACACGAGAAAGAATTTTTTTTTTTTTTTTGTAGCTGGTAACACTTAGTATAATTAGAATATAAATAAGTCTTAATTATCAAATAGCGAATAGAAGGCAAATAGGCACGACTGGGTTAGTACAGCGATAGATTGATTAAAATTCTGGAGCTTGAGGTCCATGGTGTGTGGTTCAGTCTCTGTCACTTTTTGTGCTCGATCTTCTTATGAACTTCAAAGCAATAAACCATCTGATCGTTTTATTATTTTTTTTAATAGTTAAACATAAAAATAAAAAGAATCTTAAATAAAAACATAATTAAATAAAGTTTCAGTATTTATTTCGACTAAATAAAATAAATAATCATCTAGTCTGTTGTTATTCGAGAGGTCATGTGACATGCAAATATTTTTTTTTTATTTGACTCGTATGAGATTTGATTTACGAACCTTTAATTTTTGAATCTGCCACTTTATCACTGATTAAACCACCCAGAGCACTTTTTGACTAGCTGTAAAAATTGAATCATATTATAAACAGATTATGTTTTTATTTTTTTAGTAACAAACATTGAAGTTCACTTGACAAAACTCAGATCGATTGCTCTGAGACCTTTGTATTTCAGTTACCCATTTGTTGAGATACTTTTAGACAAAGAGATGATTGATTGTTGTTTGATTACAGCAATTTTTTATTTGCGCAACCTATCTTTAGTTAGAGAATTTAACGTAAATATTCATTTGCCAAACAATATTGAATTATTATCTGAAAATAATTTTTATTTAAACAATTAGTTAATTATCTAAAAATATGTTATAGATTGAACTTCAGATTATAGCAGATTAACCATTGCACCATGTAAGTACTAATGATTTCAATAATCTGCTGTTCTAATCTATTAATATTTCTTAAGATTTGGTTTTTTTTTTAAATTACTATATATGCATAAGAATAATGATTGATGTCAAAAGTTCATTGCTTTAATTCAAAATTACATACCCTTTAATTAAAATATATATAGTTTTTTTTTTTTTAATGTGTCAAGGCGTCGGCGGGAAGGGAACCCCAGGACAACTGCTTGTAAGACAGCTGTGCTAACCACTCAGCCACTAATGCTTGACTAAAATATATATAGTTAACAATAAAATAGTCTCTATAAATAAAGAGAAAAAGATAGAGAAAGCTCGACCACTGTAACATGTTGTATTCTCATAAACCAACATCTGCCCTGAACGATAGCAAAAGATTAAAGTGTAAATGTTTTTATTGGATAAAGATTATTGAGATACCTAATATCTGACTTTATTTTTAATTACTGCACATGAGTAAATTATCAAAAGTACAATTAAAAGCAATTAAATAATTTCAATGAAAAAAAAGATAAATAAATAAAAATGACAAAAGTGTGAAATATTCATCACTTTAAATTCAAAGTAAAAGTCAAGAGTATAAAGATTAGTAATTAAATTTCGAGAAAAGTAGTTTTCTTTTTATTTTTGCACTGAATTAATATAATTTTTTTGTGTTTATATTTATTATGTTTATATATATATAATTGTTCCTTGATAAAGGCTATATATTATAGTTGAAATATTGGATATTTGATGTTATATGTAATTTGTTATAATAGTTCATGTAATAAAACAAGTTTTAAAAAAGAAGTGGTGTTAAAATTTTTTATCATTTATAAATTATGTATAATATATAAAAAAAGAAATAAACAAATGGTATGAAAATGTTTTAAATATTTAACCATTTTAATTGTATAATAAAACAATACTGACATGGGATTAATTTAAATATGTAAAATAATAATAATAATGATGATGATGTAAATAACTTACTAGAAATTTAAAAAGTATGTACAATTATTATCTACTATGTTTTACTGAAAGCAGTAATAGTTTATTATATTCAAATTAGATATCAGCTATTATGTAGAATATACATGTGAATACTATTTATAATGCACACACAAACAAATATATGTACATGAATACTATTTACATACACACATAAATGTAAATATGTGTACATTTAATGAACAAGGTTATATGTAGGCATATATATATATGTATTTTTCTACTATTTAAAACATAATTTATTTTAATACTTTTTATTAAAAATTTGTTTATATGTTATATACGTTATACGATATAATTGTATTTATATATTGAAATATTTCCAACATTTAATATTAAGTATTCAATGTCTTTAGAAAAATTTAACTTTCTTTAAATTTTTCAATTGCATTTAACTTTTAGTAATAGCACACAGGTTGTTTGGAGAGGTATTATTTTGTCAAACCTTACATATAAAAAGGCCAATCATATATGCAAAAACAAATGTTTAAAATATAAAATCAACAGATACATATATATTTTTCAAAGAAGTATATAATATAATTTTATGCATGAACGTAAGAAACAAGTGCTCATTTCTGAATAATTTATAGAGATTAATTCATCATGCCATTACTGAATTTAAATTCCAAGGATATCATGAATATAAATATGTAAATTTACTTTTTCTTTGTTTTATTTTGTTAAAAAAAAAACGTCATGTGTAAAAAACATTGTAATAGTTAGGTTAAATCCAAATTTGATTGAAATGGTAACTTAAAATGTCTTAAAACAGGTCTGTCAAGATTTTTATGCATTGTGTCAAATCTGTGACTTGTTAATCACATTATAGATTATTTCTTATTCATTTATGTGCTGTAGATTACATTTAAGGTATTATATTAAGAAAATCATATTACCTGTTTTATAAGTAAAATTATTCCAAAAGATCTGCAAATATTCTGACAATTTGGTTAGACAAATAAATGTGTATATAGGTTAGACATTATTATTATTATTATTATTATTATTATTATTATTATTATTATTATTATTATTATTATTATTATTATTATTATTATTATTATTATTATTATTATTATTATTATTATTATTATTATTATTATTATTATTATTATTATTATTATTATTATTATTATTATTATTATTATTATTATTATTATTATTATTATTATTATTATTATTATTATTATTATTATTATTATTATTATTATTATTATTATTATTATTATTATTATTATTATTATTATTATTATTATTATTATTATTATTATTATTATTATTATTATTATTATTATTATTATTATTATTATTATTATTATTATTATTATTATTATTATTATTATTAT
>JAQFVV010001235.1:0-91132 GCA_028023455.1 Epiperipatus broadwayi
CTCGTAAATTTTATAAATACATTATTTATATACAATCAATAAAATGTTTAATGTTTATAATGACGACTCGATCAGAACTTTGTACCTCCTCTTACACAAAATCCTATCACGGGGCTGTCGGTACCTCGGGTAGAGTAATCAATATCATTTGCAAACATTTGCCAATAACATTAACACTCGTTTACTAGATTACATATTAAAAATCAAACTTTTTTTATTTATTTAAAGGAAAAAATCCAATGGGCGCCAGCCGACCTTTGTCAACAAGTCTGCTTAACCAATACGATCTAGTACCCGCTCCCGCTAGCTCAGCTACAACAATCAATTAAATATAATCCGCCTACCTAAAAAAAATCAATTTATGAATCTTTCTCTGCACTGAATTTCTCGCTTTCTCTTTTTCTTTTATTTAATTATTTACTTTAAATCTAATTTAAGTAATCACTAACCCATGAAGTCTCCATTTACGCTATTACACTTCGTTTGGTCTTATAATATAATTAATTACACTTTCGTTCAAGTTCAGATAATATTTAATACAATCAAAATTTCATATTATAAATACATAAAAAAAAATAATTATACACACAGTCACAATGAAAATCTCTGGGTAATGGAGCTAAAGACAACTAATAATTATTGTTCGTACCATAAAGTTCAGAGTTTATTATTCCATTTTATTATTATGGCTTTTAATTAGTGAATTAGAAATTGAAATAAACATTACCTAGCTTTCTCCCTTATGCACGGTTTCCATGCTGCTTCTGATAGTATTTCATTCGGTCAGTTAGCGCTAACTCTTTGCAATCCTTTTCCTGATGTCGTTGGGATCCTGTGGGCTCCACATGGACACTCCGTCTCCTTCTTGTTTTACGCGACCATGATCGACATTTGAACTGTTTGCTGTTGGTATTGCGGGAAGGATTTGGCCGCTGTTCACACGATGGGTTTAACAGTGCAGCATTGTTTAACTTGAGACGTATATTAATATTCAATGCTCTCGATCTATAAAAATAATTTTAATTAATAATACAATAGAAAATTCGCCCTTTTATATTTTACGGTCCTTATCTTGCGGATTCAATCTACAATACGTAACTAATCCTCTGGTGTTTCAGTTACGGTCCGTGCTGACTTTCTGGTGTTTGCATTGGTCATTTAATTTCTTTGTACTCTCTGCTAGAGTTATTTCAATTTCTTTATTTCAATTTCTTTGTTAGAGTTATTTCAATTTCTTTGTTAGAATTATTTCAATTTCTTTGTTAAAGTTATTTTCACTAACTAGCCGTTTAATGGAAATTTCTTATGTTCGTCATTAGCTCCCATTGTTCACTACATTCCTTTGATTACATATATTTTTCCCTTTTTTTTTTATTATAATTATAAGACAAAACGAATTCCACCTTGTTTTTTTGTTTTTTTTTTAAAGCAATCTTAAATCAAATTTTAGTTCTTTAGGTTTTATTTAAATACGATTCAAAATTATATCTTATAAAACTGTATAATTTATGCTTTTAACGATAAACCTGTCTATGAGAAAAACAAAATCCTTTTATTCTTATTTTACCCTACAAGACCTTTTATTTTTATTAAATATTTACACAAATCATTTATCAATTTATATTTTTTTTCAAAATTATGTGTAACTCCGTAGAAAGCACACTCCTTCCTGATGTATCTCGGTACAATATATATATATATATATTTACACACATCTAGAAAAATCTGAAGTCCTCATCTGTAAATCAGAGAATATATTATTAATATATTTTTATCTTCCTAATCCTTTTAACATTCTTAAAAGTTTTAACTGTAAATTAGATCTTAGCATTGTTTTAACTTATTATAATCAACCAAGAATGTATTAGTCAGATTCATTCTTTGCCATATATAAAAACAATTCAACTGTTTGTAAAAAAAAATTGAAAGTCAACAGTAATTCCACACAAAAATAATGAATTTAAATTTCTTATTCTAATCAGACTATGATTAGTTTAAATATAGATAATACATTATCAATATATTTTTATCTTCCAAATCCTTTTAACATTCTTAAAAGTTTCAATTGTAAATTAGATCTTAGCATTGTTTGAACTTCTTATAATCAGTGACAATGCATTAGTCAAATTCATACTTTGTGTATATAAAAACAATTCAACAGTTGCAAAAAAAAATTGAAAGTGAATTTTTTTAAATTGAATTTTAATAAAAGCTTTTGAAAGTTTTAGTGAATTTTTTTACAGAAGCACTTATTCTGTTCTATACATGGATACTTTGACCGTGATATATATATTATAATGGTCAGGGATTAAAGACTCTTACTATATCTGCCATACAGGGTGCCACCAAGCTTGAAAAATTTTATATAGTAGACAATACATATTGGTAAGATCCCCCTTTTTTTATAAACCGTTAGCTCATGGTGCTAGCTCATGGAGTAGTTAAGCTTTATAATCTAAATTCTTAATATATATATATATATTGTAACAATATTTATAAATTATATATATCATATATATATATATATATATATATATATATATAAGAATGAAAAGGATAAAAATAAATAAACTACTGCCAGTAAATAATACACAAAAACATTTATTGTCACACATATACAGTGTTGAATTTGAGGAATAAATATTATTACTTTAGTTTAGTTTTTATAATTACTATATTTAAATTTAAGTTTTAGTTCATACAGATGGAGATTCCAAGTTATACATTTTAATATTTTGTATTTTGATAAACGTAAATATGCTACATAGATTACGCACCTAAAAACTTATGAATCCATGCAGCCATTCATGTCCAGTTTAAATTTTAAGCTTTAATATTTTAAAAGCTAATGAACATGTACATGTATACATATATGCAACATGACCATCCACCACAAATTATTCTAGTTCAATAATTATTAATTGGAATGCATAAAAAGGTTAGACTCTTATTGAATTCCTTGAGACACTCGTCATGTGGTGTCACATTCACAAATATAAACTTATATGGAGGCTTAGGCAAATACATTAAGACACTCAACATGAGGGGTCATATTTACCAATAGATGCCAAGGGTGGAGGTGTGCACATACATATACATTTAATACATAACATCATTTAATTTAACTAACAATTCTTATTAATTATAAGAAATAAATCAATAGAATTGATTAGTTTACAATCATATTTAAAATATTAATAATTGATTTAACATTCCATGTTGATCAGATAAGAGTTCATGATTTAAACTTTGGTTAGGTCTTAATTGTTTAAGAAATGATTTAAAGTTCATTTAGTAAAGGTTTGTAATAATTAGAGTTCATAATTTATCATTTATACATTACATTAAAGGAGCTCCATGGTTCCTTGTGCCAATTCCCATGAAGTTTTTTTATTATTCATAATTTCAGGGAAGATTGGTCTGTTGTTCATGCCGTAGTTATCAATCCTGAGGCCACCTTATCTGGGTCAATCCTGGAACTATTTTATTGCAGGATCTATATGATTCATGGACTACAATAGTACCATTCATATTTCAACAGTCTTCCTTTGAAAATAATAAAAGAGTGAAAAGTGTATCTTTCCCCCTTCTCAAAAATCCATGCTGGAACTGTTTTTAATTTTTTTCTTCTTATATTAATCCCCCGGATTCACCGACTATGATTTCCTGTTCCGGTGGTTCTTATCAGAGTCTGAGCATTGGTTGACCCTCCACAAGTGGGTAATGCCATATTTTTAAAATTTTTTATTTCTTATCTGATTTTTAATTATAAATTTGCCCATAGGGCTCATTTACTTTAGATTAATTAAAAACTACAATCATTTCCATTTTGAGCTTTAACACAAGAGAAAGTAATTTAATTATTGTACATTTAAAAATATATTTATATATTTTTTATCTTTAAATCTTTAAATTTTTTCTTAAAATTTAGTTTTAAAATACTTTTTTTGTAATAAAGTTTTCTTTTAATAATTTTCCATCTTTGCGATTTATATATATATGTTTTTGCAAACTTTTTGTTTTCAATTTTTAATTCTAACTTTTATTTAATAACTTTTATTTGTGAACATTTATACTTTAATTTTTTTTAAAAATAATGAAATGGCATGTGTGCCCATTACTATATATATATATATTGAAACGGTCAGTTTCATTCATCTGCCCGTTTCACTTATTTTACCCACACATCTATCCATATGCCAGGTTTAAACCCTCCCAGTGTACCCATCTAAATAACATTAAATTATTATATATGTAGAATTACATATGTATATGTGAGTGATATGTCTAGTTTGATAGAATATGTATTCATTTTATAAATATTTCTAATTTAGGAAATATTTTAGTCTAAATTATTGTTATGTTATTGGTATATTTTACAGATATGTATATTCAATTTATAGATATTTCTAGTTTAAAAAAATACATTTTATAAATATTTCTAGTTTAAGAAATATTTCAGTTAAATTATTTAGCAACTTTATGGTTGTATTATTGAAATCGCGTACGCATATTTCCTGTTATTCTGCATTTATTCTGCCACTTATGATTATAAAATTAGTCTTCTACTGGTTACGAAAGTAACTAACATTTGATTTTGTAAACAGATTTTAATGTAGGTCACGCATTTGTTCCTAAAATAGTCCTAAAATAGCGTGGATGTTATTTGGTAAATATAAAATGTTAACAACAAAATAAGCAGGAAAACAGAATCTAAATTACTTTGTTATAACTAAAATTGTTTCTCTAAAATAAATAAATGAGTTTTTCTACCGGTTGTAATTATTAAATGTTTTGCTAAAATAATTAAATGGACTTTTCAGCTACATTCAAGCTCGTAAAAATTAACAGGTGGACAGAGGTTAAAAAGTATAAATACTTAGTTTTATTAACAATAGAAATCATATATATATTAAGTGAACTGTAGGCGAAATCCACATCAGTTTCACCTTAAAATGTTCGAGTAGTACAGCGACATATCACCTCTTGGCCCTTAGCCAGAGAATGGAGAACTTTGGTCCAATGAAACTTAATGCCATAACCAGCAAAAGTAGCCCATGGAAAATCTCTATTAACTGTACATCATCGTCAAAAGTGTCATCTTAATACCCTTCCAAGTGCTTCAAAACTAACTGTAATGGAAACCACTAAATCGTAAAATTTTTCTCAGAGCTCTGTCTATAAACTGTGACTTTCATTTCTTTCTTTTAAAAGCTAGCTATTCATTAAATCTGCCTTTCCCAAACACCTTTCCTAAAATCTACAAAGAAGATTGTTAAATGCTAAGTCTTGACTGATTGTAAAATGCTAAATCTTGTCTGATTGTAAAACTTGAATTCTTTTTTAAAATGTATAACTCGAATTCTCTTTTAAAATGTAAAACTCCTAATAATCTATTTTAAATGTATAATTTTCTGCAGTCTTTTATGCCTATTTCTAAATCTATTCAATTTATTCTATGATTTTATCATTTTAATATTATATGTGTTTAGTATGCCAAATGACTCGAGTATTTATAAATATAATTTTAGCTTATCGATTTGCGAAGATAATTTCAAATCTTTGCTATAATTTAATATTAAATAATTGAATTATTTCATTCTCACTCGCTGTTTCGAGATCATATTATTTTACTGATTAAGTTTCGGGTATTAGTATTAAAATAATCAGTTATCTAGTTATTTAATGTAGTTTGCTTAAGTTTAGTTATGAATTATAACTATTTATATATATAACTCGTATATCATCAGAACTAGCCACAGAAATATTCTCAAAGCATATTTTAATGTTTTATTCATACTTACCCCGCAAATATGCTTTGCCCTCCTTAGATTTATATATGTTGATACGCAGGTGATAATATTAAACTAGGTTACTAATTAATTTAGTCCCTAAATAGTATACTTAAAATACTAAATTTGAGAACTGGATTGTATAGATATGCAAATAGAAGCTATCTAATTTTAAGGCATGGTAATATAATTTTACGCATTTGCATTATATATATTTATAAGTTGCAGATGTGTCCTTACAAAGTACGCAATGTACGCTTATCAGCTTGCTGCATGATTTTTGATGATGTGCTGGTGGAGGTCACTCTCATCCACTTTAGTTCGGTTCAAGCACACTCTTAGAACTAGGGCACAAGGATCTAGATGATTCATAATGCTTATCCGACTACCTGAACTACTAATGTTCTTATTTGTGGCAAGTTGAGCGGTCTTAGGGCAAACCGAGTCTTTGGAGACTGAAGCCTGTGAATAATGACCCATTCACACCTTTTTGCTTAATTAATATTTTAATATGTGCCATAGAGGATATAGGTAAACCTATCATAAGCCAGTTTTCTCTCCCTTTTATATTAAATACTTATCTAGCATTAGTGTACATCCTAATCTAGGTTAACATGCTAACCTGCGTATCTCTGAACCTAATTACATGCTCAAATTAATTTTATATAGATAGACACCATAGGAGCGCTATTATAGTTAGTTATATAACTTTGGCTATAAAGTTCTGTTTGATCTAGCATACTACAAAAGAGCTAGAAATTTGGCATATTAATTAATGTAGGCATGAAATTCCAATACTGCACTACACATTATTAAACGCTTATAATGAGATATATAACATGAATCTCGGGAGTTATCTAACACCTGTGAGCATTATATCTCACATTCCCATCATATAATTTGGTGTGTTTTGATTTATTGTTTGCTATTGTTTTATTAAAGTAATAATATTTAAAATTATAACTCGTTTGCATATTTTATTGTCTGTGAATTCATTTTATCCAGCTCTATATTTAATTTGCACATACACCATTTCATATATATGTAGATCAGTCTGTTAAGTTCTATAATTAATTACTTAGCCATGTGTGTATATATCTGACCAAATCAGTGATAAATTAGTTAAATTATGAGTCTCTTGTTTTACTGGGAGTGACTTCCGGACTGAAGGTAAATTGATTGTCTGTGTACATTGAGGAATGTCATCCATAGGGTATTAAATCATTGAGCAGAGGTGAAAGGATTGAATGTTGGTCGGATTCTGGATCCCAGTATCTGGATTCGATCAGCTTTAGTGTATTTTGCCTGTGTTCTAGATTTTGTTACATGGAGGGACAATTCTTACCATTACAATATATATATATATATATGCAAATTTATAAATAAATATTTAAAAAATACAGTATTTAAAAGCTTATAAAAATATATATATGTATAACAGTCACTTAGGAGCGCTTTCAACTAACTTGTAGCTTTGTCAACTATCATGTTTAAAATGTCAGCTTTCCCATAATTCAATGATGTCAACTTTCCCATAATTCTGTGATCTTAATGTTTGCTGCTTGCCTATTAAACAAATGTTGCTTGTATTTACATATTAACATCGCCTCTTTAATTTTCCTTTTATTATTATTTCTTTCAGTTTCCAATATTTTTACATTGTTATAATTAAAATCGAAACCATATATACATAATTTATTATAGTCATAAAAGACAGAAGCTGATAAATTATCATTATTTTTAAAATTTTTGTTTTGTATTTTGAATTCTTTTAAATAACAATAAGTGTTCCTTTGTTCTTTTTTCCAATGTGCACCTCGATTCACTTATATATCCACAGCCACACCCACATGTCCATTTGTAAATGATACAATTTTTATTTGTAAATAAAGTTTTATCCTTTGAATTGTTTATTAATTTATTTAATGTAGGTGGTGCATAAAATGCAATATCACATATTCCTTTATAAATTTTCTTAATGAAACTTGCCTGTTGATTTGAAATATATGGTATTGATATCCACAATTTTTTATCAGAAGAATTAACAATATTATTATTTTTATATTTATAAGTAAAATTTTTAATAGTATAATAAACAGAATCATAATTGTATCCAACGTTTAACAATTCATTATAATAAGTTTCAATATTTTTAGTTTTATCTGATGCATATTTACAAAGGTTAACATTTCTAAATAAAAAGGATTTCAAACCTGCAATTTTATGTGACATTGGTACTTTTGATTCATATGGAATATATTCTCTTTTTGCTATTGGTTTAAGAGTCATATAGTAATCCAGTTTATCCTTGTTTCTGGTTATCTTGAGATCTAAAAATTGTATACTCATTAAATTTTCATTTGTTTTAATCCACTTTAAGCCCTTTATATTATTTAATTCCTAGAGCAAATCATTAATAGCATTTGGCTTTCCACAGACAAAAACATCATCAACATATCGACTGTATAAAATAATATCTTTCTGATAATGATCCTTTTTTAAAATATTTTCTTCATATGTAGATATAACAAAATTACATATCTGAGCTACTATAGGAAGTCCCATGGGCCACCCATTATTCATTTTATAAAATTCATGCTTAAAAATTGCATAAATGTTTCTATCAATAAAGTTTAATGTTTCAATAATAAATTTTATTACTTTAACGTTAACATTTTTCAATTTCTATGCATTCTTAATTATTTCGATAGAAGTCATTCTGTCAATTGATCCGTACATTTCACTGATATCAAAAGTACAAATTACATCATTATTATCAATAACAATGTTATTAATTTTACCAACAAAATTAAATGATGAACGTATTGTATACCAACCAAAACTGAGAATTTCTTGTAACATTTTCTCAATAAATTTACATGTTTCATAATAGAAAGCACCTCCAAAATCAATCATTAAACATAATGGTTCTTTTTTATGCAATTTTATATTTGAAAATACCCTAGGACATACTGCAGCCAAGGGATAAATTTTATAAGTACTATTATCAATTACATTATTTTTGGCTTTTTTTAAAATGTTATTCACAAATTGAACACGTAAACTTTTAATATTTACCTTGTTAACCTTTATAAAATTAAGAACACTCATTTGAGTAATGACTTTATTTTCATAATCCGATTTTAGTAACAAGCACAGCCATAAGCCTTTATCCTCTTTTATACAAACAAGATTATTTTCAGATGTAAATTTTCTAAATTTAGAAATTTGTTCGTTCCAATTATTATTTATTGCAAATCCAAAATTCTTTTCTTTTACTTTTTTAACTAAATCGTTGCCAACTTTTGAATCACATTTAATTACTCCCAATGAACATTCAACAGCAGACTTCAACTCCAAATCATGATCTTTCCATTGGACACCAACATTTATGCAATTTTTAAGCACGAATTTTATAAAATGAATAATGGGTGGCCCATGGGACTTCCTACAGTTGCTCAGATATGTAGTTTTTTTATATCTACATATGAAGAAAATATTTTAAAAAAGGATCATTATCAGAAAGATATTATTTTATACAGTCGATATGTTGATGATGTTTTTGTCTGTGGAAAGCCAAGTGCTATTAATGATTTGCTCAAGGAATTAAATAATATAAAGGGCTTAAAGTGGATTAAAACAGATGAAAATTTAATGAGTATACAATTTTTAGATCTCAAGATAACCAGAAACAAGGATAAACTGGATTACTATATGACTCTTAAACCAATAGCAAAAAGAGGATATATTCCATATGAATCAAAAGTACCAATGTCACATAAAATGGCAGGTTTGAAATCCTTTTTATTTAGAAATGATAACCTTTGTAAATATGCATCAGATAAAACTAAAAATATTGAAACTTATT
The DNA here is from genome assembly GCA_028023455.1 of Epiperipatus broadwayi. NCBI lineage: Eukaryota > Metazoa > Onychophora > Udeonychophora > Euonychophora > Peripatidae > Epiperipatus > Epiperipatus broadwayi. The sequence goes on from JAQFVV010001235.1 coordinate 9,661, forward strand.
ATAATGAATTGTTAAACGTTGGATACAATTATGATTCTGTTTATTATACTATTAAAAATTTTACTTATAAATATAAAAATAATAATATTGTTAATTCTTCTGATAAAAAATTGTGGATATCAATACCATATATTTCAAATCAACAGGCAAGTTTCATTAAGAAAATTTATAAAGGAATATGTGATATTGCATTTTATGCACCACCTACATTAAATAAATTAATAAACAATTCAAAGGATAAAACTTTATTTACAAATAAAAATTGTATCATTTACAAATGGACATGTGGATGTGGCCATGGATATATAGGTGAATCGAGGTGCACATTGGAAAAAGAACAAAGGAACACTTATTGTTATTTAAAAGGATTCAAAATACAAAACAAAATTTTAAAAATAATGATAATTTATCAGCTTCTGTCTTTTATGACCATAATAAATTATGTATATATGGTTTCGATTTTAATTATAACAAAGTAAAAATATTGGAAACTGAAAGAAATAATAATAAAAGGAAAATTAAAGAGGCGCTGTTGATATGTAAATACAAGCAACATTTGGTTAATAGGCAAGCAGCAAACATTAAAATCACAGAATTATGGGAAAGCTGACATTTTAAACGTGATAGTTGACAAAGCTATAAGTTAGTTGAAAGTGCTCCTAAGTGACTGTTATACATATATATTTTTTACAAGCTTTTAAATACTGTATTTTTAAATATTTATTTATAAATTTGCGTATATTATTTTGAAGAAAGACAGACATCGATTTATAATATTATATATATATATTCTGTAAGCTTTAGCTTTCTCAGTAAAGCTAAACTTCCAGCCATCTAATTTGTCTGAATATATAAAAAAATTCATTAAGTTAATTGTAATTGTTAGTTAATTTTATCAGGGCTTTATAAGTAAATGCTAATTCATTTTTAAGTCATTCTAAGAACTTTTATAAGTATTAATATTTTTAGTGTATTGATTTGAACCCATTTGTAGTTATAAATGACCTCCAATTGTTTAAATTACTAATACATTACCCTGTATAATAAATAAGTTAATGTTGAAAACTATTAAATTTAAAATTATTTTCATATAGCTTCTAGTATATTAAAATTCATGATTTAAATTAAATTGTAATAATAGCTAAATTTAAATCTTTAATGTTTTTAGGTATTATTTTTTTAATTTGCTTGCTTATAAGAAAGCATTTCTGTTTGAGTTATTTATTAATAAAAGTATGTTTTTATTTATACTAATCATTATAAAGATGAAGTCAGAAAAATAAAGTTAAGCCATGTTAAATAAAAGAAGATAATGGGTTAATTTATTATTATTAAAAGTTATTAGTTTTCAAATAAAGAAAAACACTAGAAAATGTGTGTAATTGTGCTTGCATTTTAATTTTCAACTCTCACTTCCTTGTTTGTAATATTTAATTATTTTTAATAATTTTTAATTAAAAACTATAAAAGGTATTCTGGAGAATTTCTCATTTAATTAATAAGATATAAAATTGTTATAAAGAGTAATGTAAATTAATATTTTATTCAAAACAATATATTTGTTATGTAATATTTTAATATATTGCAATAATTTGTAGTTGCATAAATAACTTTTATAATTTAATATTTTAACTAATAGTCTAGACAATATGTAAATGAGTTTCTATTCTTAGCTTCATTTCTTGGATACCAAATCAATTTTTAAACTTTAATATAGGAGATCAAGAGGGGGTGATTTTAAAAATGTCAATTTCAATAAATATAATCAACCACATAATCAGAGATACAATAGCACAGACATGGTCAGGAGAGGAATTTTTTTCTAATTGATTTTTATTATTTGATTGCAAAAATTCATTAAATTTAATGGCAGTTGAGACAGGTTAAGAAATTAACCGAAAGTACTTCTGCAGATTTGAGGATTGTTTATAATAGTTTATTACCATTAAATTTATTATTTTTAATATATATATATCAAATTCTAAAACCAAAGCACATATTATAAATCTAAGTATTAAAAGGGAGCATGAAAAATAAATACATAAAATGACACAAATTAAATGCTTTAAAAATTTATTAAATCATTTATAAAGCAAATAAAGTAGTTATATTAAATCCAAGATTTAGCCAAGAAGAAATTCTTTATAAAGGTAAACTTATATATATATATGTTTTTTCCATAGACATGATGAAAAGGGAGCTCTTTGGTAGTTCACTAGTAAAATCTTTTAGTTAACAGTTTTCCAATATGTTCATAATTGGTTTTCATGTTTTTTCAGGTAAAATTTCCTTTAAAGGTTACAGTTGAGAAGTGCATCTGTTTTAACTGAAGATAATATATGTAGATATTTGGCACAGTATTAGATCTAATTTAACAATCATGATTTAACATCCTGATGATTATGGGCTCAATGAAAGAGTGAAAATCTTTAGTATAAATGAATGATGCATTTTGGTTCTTTCAACTGCTTGTTGAGGTGGTGTGAAATCCATGTTAAGTAGACAATGATCAAATACCAAAGACAAAAATTATTTTCTAAATCAATCTTTTTATATCATTGCCAATTTTCCAAAACAATTTTTTTTCTTTAACAATTTCCCAGACGGTAGGCTATCCACTGCCGTTTATTTATTGAAATTAAAATTTCTTTTGTTTTCTGTTTAAAATTCCAGGAAAAACACAAGAATGACAATAAAAAACCCATTATTCTTTGCAGGTTGAGTTCCTTTTTAAAATGGCATATGGCATGTTAAAATCAGACAAAATTTGAATTTTTTTATTAATATTTTTATTAATATGTTTATTTAATATTTTTTTGCTCAGTTTATTAGACTGCACAAAGAAGACAAAATTAGAATTTTATTATCAGCTAGACTTCTTAACAAAATGGATTCAAGATTCCTCGGTAATTTATAATTTCAAGGCCTTCATGTCAAAAATAAACATATTGTAAGTATTCAATTTTAATGTCTTTATTATTTGAATATTTTAAATTTATTATTTTATAATTGTATAAATTATTAATGTGTTTGTATTAATGGGTCTGTGTAGTATATAAATTATACTTGTAATCAAATATAATGAAAGTAGTGATTTATGTAGAATGTAATTTTGGGGCTCTGATCCAAGTTTGAGATCTTATTTTATAGACATAATGATTTTCAAAAGGTTTAATAATTTATTAGTATGTTTGTGTTTGTATTTGCATGTCTGTGTTTGTATAACAAGAAATGATTTTTATATATAAAATTAAAGTATTATAGAGCAGTGCAATGTAAATTTTAAGATTGATTATCAGATGTACAGAAAGATCGCAGTTGATAAAGCAATCCTAAAATTTACTGGGTATATGAAAATAAAAACTCTTAAACCCAATAAAGAGAGGTTTCAAGTAGTGTAAGTGGTAATAGCTACAATGGTTATGTATACCACCTGGAATTGTATGCAAGCAAAGAATCAAATCCTTATTCTTAACTTTTCATATAGTAGTGCTACCAAGTGCAAGCCTTTGTAATCATGTGATGTTTGGATGGTATTTTATATTGTAGTTTATAAAAAATTCATATTTTAAAGTTGATCAGGAATAAATCTTGGATTTTTTATCAAGAACATCTGTATGTTATTATTTGTTATATACCTATTGGTCTTTCCACACATGTTTGTGAAACATTAATTTAGAGATGAAACTATTAAAGAAATAACTTTGTTATTGTTAAAATTTAATTGGATAAGATGTTCATTATATATAAAGAGGAATTCGATTTAAATTAGAAAATATAATTTAAACCATACCAATAATACAGTAGTTTTACTGGATACATAATTTGTAAATATTTGCTAAAGAATGAATATTTGCTTGAGAATAGAAATAAGGAATTGTACTTAAAATAATTTTATTAGAAATTGCAAATAAATTAATGCTTTTTGTTACTTAATTAAATAGTGTGATATTTAAATTATTTTATAGGAAAATTGGCAGGTGTGAATATCATTTCCATGATCATGTAACCCATGATTTAGCCAGATATTATAGATAGAAGATAATGTATTGGTTGTTTTAACCGTTAAGTAGTATGAAGAAAATCTTTTAAATCATATTAATACAGAAATAGGGGTATTTCCTGATGATGTTTATCAGATAGTGTTCAGAGTTTGATGATGATCATGAACTTATTCCTACAATACAAAATAAATATATCATTTATTTAGCACTACCATATTTAAAATATAACCACATATTGCATATGCACAATGCATGTTTGTCGACTATTGCAATATATATTGATGTGTGTGCGTGAAATTATTTGCGAGATTATTGAATAATAATTCATAGAATTATCATTTTTTTACCTAGTTATAATTGTGGATTACTTTCAGTGAAAGAAATTTGTGTGGATTTGCAAAACCATTTAATATTTATGGGACTTTATCAAACTTTGTGAAGTTAAAAGAAAAAAATGAGAAGCAATTGATTGAAAAGGTGAACATGTTCTTGCCATAAAGATGCAAATATTGGAAGAACTAATGAAATGAAGCTTATAACAAATAAATGATGGAGATTAACATTGTGAAGATTGATGGTATATCTGACAGAATAATGAATTCGTAAATAAACTTAATGAAAGATACAAAATGCAGATTATTCAAGTTTGTATTTCAATATGTTCTTATTATCACAAATATTTTTATACCAGAATTGGAAAATTATTGATAGATAAAAGAAATGTAAACAAACTTGGTTAAGAAGATAAAAATGAGAGACTATATAGATTTAAGAAATTTGCAGAAAAATCAAATCTGTATATTCGGAATCTCTTTGAGAAAGATTCTAAATGTAATGAATATATAACTATCCAAATGAAGATATAGTAGAATTGGATTATATTTTAGTTAACCAAAAATAGGTATTTCAAGGCTGTGATGTGTTTAATATATTCGAAACAAAAATTGATTATCTAGAAAAATAAAATATATTAAGAAAGACATATTAGCAATTGATATCCATAATCTTCAGCAACTCTCCATTGACTAAATTAATTTTTTCCGATTATAATTTCTACAATTTCTATTTTGCAATAAATTAAATAAATATAGAAATTAGGTTTATGCATTTCCTGATACTTATGTAAAGACAGGAGTTTGATCTCATTATCAGTATCATTGTAGTTGTCAGTTTTAAAAAATCTTTTATTCATAAGTAAATTCTTTATTATTATGTTTATATATATAAACGATTTACAACTAAGGGGGAGGGGGATTCAGCCCAGTATTTATCAATTTCCGTTGTAAAATCAAACAAATTATACATCACATGATCACTATCTCATACTAGCACAATAATTGTTATTAAATAATTCAAAATACAGCAAAACTCTCCATATAGTAGTGCCATCTTGTGCATAAGCCTTCTGGCATCCATTGATTGCTCTTGTTAGCACAAGATGGCACCACTATATGGAGAGTTTTGCTGTATTTTGAATTATTCAAATTATACATATTAACATTTTATTATGGTATAAGGGTGTATTTATATCTTGACATTGTAACAAATAATTTTCTGTGTAAAGTATATTTATCTAATTTGATTTGTTTTTTCTGGCATGATCAACAAACATTACCTTAAAATTAATAAAGTGTACTTGACTTATACAATATATGGAAATCGAAAACAAAACACATTTGCCCAGACATTATTTATAAACTATAACATTATTTTTTAATAATCATTTGTAAATTACAATTAATACTAATTATGTGAATATTGAAAAACGTAAATTTTAAAATAAAATGAAATAATTTTTTGTAGTTTTCAGGCACTTATTATTAATTCTTAAATTACATTTCATATAAAATGTTTTATCACACAATTTTCTTTTGCTATTTAAATAGTTTTTCAGATTAAATAGAACTATTAGATTAGATACTGTCTAATTAAGACTCCAACTAAGTTTTGACTAATTATTTCAATAATAGATATTCTAATTTAATAAGTGAAATCAAATTACCATTATTGCTCATTAATTTAAGATAGGAAAAGTTAATGAAATCAATTTAAAGCAATAATAGTTTATGTGATAAAAAGTACTGTAACGAAATTTAAATAAACTGGAATAAAATTATCTAAGTGTAAAATTTAAATTGAAAATGCCATTGGCTAATGACTTTAATATCAGATATTTATAATAATTTTTATTTAGTCATAACAAATAACTCTCAACAAAGATCGACTTAATTGACTTTTTAAAAAAAAACAAATCACCTAACATATATAGGATAAATGATTTGTCAGATTTCAAATTTATGAGAAAGATTGTTAATAATATTCTAGTTTGATTGCATGTGTGGCGCAATTGTCCTCAACGCTGTGTATTGTTTCCAAATAGATAAATAAGAACGAACGAGCTTAGCGCTTTCGAAGGGTCCAGCCTTCATAATCATAGCTTGACTGCTAATACGGTTAACGAAAGTCAAAGAAGCCTTCTTCATCTCCAGAGACAAAGACACCATAAACAGAAAAGACACATGCTATGCTTTATTGAGGAAGTGGGATGTCTAGCATATTTAGCATAAATTTGCATATCGTAAACCATATTCGCAGTCAAGCTATGATTATGAAGGCTAGACCCTTCGAAACTGCTAAGCTCGTTCGTTCTTATTTATCTATTTGGTAACAATACACAGCTTTGAGGACAATTGCCCCCACATGCAAGCGAACTAGAATATATATATTTCCCCAAAGTAGGAAATTTATTTGGCTTTATCGCATTGTTAATAATAATAATAAATAATAATAATAATAATAATAATAATAATAATAATAATAATAATAATAATAATAATAATAATAATAATAATAATAATAATAATAATAATAATAATAATAATAATAATAAAAGAGATGAGAGAAATCTCCAGACACTCATTTGTGAAGCATATTATATAATATCTAAGTATCTAAATATAGAGAAGTAACAACAGACGTAGAGTTCCATCAAAAATTAATTGATAATATCCAAAGAAACCTATAAAAATCAAACTGATCAAACATGACATCAATAAACTCTCAATGGAGAATAAAACCTAAAATGTCACTGATCTATTACTATTTGAGTATTTATCAACTCAGAAGCGAGCATTACAAAAAACCCAAAAAACCCATTATGATGACCCATTCCTAATAGCTATATTCATAAGCCTTTGCCTTGAGACAATTGTAAGTGAAATATTTAAGAAAATTTATTAAGATCTGGATTGCATATTTCTTTTATTGTATTAATTCAGAGATAATGTTACAATTCATCTCTATGAATTCTCTTTTGGAAGAAGTAATTTATTACAATTTTGTTTATTTTTTATACTAGATGTATCCTGCCTATATAAAGGCCATCTTTTTTTTAATTGATTGCTTTAATAAATTTTTTTAAAGATTTAATAGATGATTTTTTTCTACAGTACAGGCAAAAACTGCATTCCAATATGTAATATATAGGGAGTTTGAACTCAGACTTTCACACAACCCTCAACTATCCACACTATCTCATACTGCTGACACATTTGATCACACCCATGTTGAAAAGATAAACAATCACCAATATACGTATTTTGTGCTAAACCAGCCCTCATCAGTTAGTCCAGCTCATCATCTTCACATATATATACAATCATTGCTCAGATTGTGGAGTGGAATAGATTGAAGCATGTCCATTAAAGTATGAAGATTGGCTATCTTCATATAAGCTGAGCATTGAATGTATATATGTGTGGCGATGATAATCTTGACCAACTGATGAGTGCTGGTTTAGCATGAAATACAAATTTTGGAGATTGTTTATCTTTTCAACATGTGTGTGATCAAGGGTGTCAGTAGTATGAAATAGCATGGATAGTTGTCGATCATGTGAAAGATTGAGTTCAAACTTCCTATATATTAATGATTTAATGTAAATTAAACAAAAGATTTTTATTATAGAAATAAATGTGAGAAATATAGCTGGCCTGAAAGGCCATCGACATTGATTGTTTTAACAATTTTTTTTTTTGCTTTGCAAATTTACTTGCTTTGAATAAAATGCATACCATACTATGTTTTTCACCCATCTTGTTGCCTATCCTTTACTTATAATCCAATTAAATACTACTTTGTCTATTCTCTTACTACTCATATAAACATGTGATTCCCATTTCTCCTTGAATTGTCTCCTTTGCCATCCATACATCTGCATCTAATGCATGATTTCCTACTTATCTCTGTACTTTTTCTAAGTAATCTAACACCCTTTAGGAACATATAATGAATCATTACCATAAGTTAACTCCTCTACTGCCATTCCCTTACATACAGTTCTTGCTATATCATATTTATTATATGAAAACACTAGATAATTTCTTTATCAGTCCCTTTCTTTTCTTTGCTTCATTTATCATTTTTTTCTCCCATTCAACCAAGCAATTTTTTTAATTACTTAAGATGATTTCCAAATATTTATACCTATTCACCACATTTAACTTTATATCCCTCTCTCACTTAAAAATTCTTTCTCTTCTCTTTCCCTAACATTTATCATCATTACTTTTAATTTTTCTTTACTAAATTTAATGCCCATCTCTCTAACCACTCTTGCACATGTCTTCAACATAATTTCTATATCTTCATTACTGTGTGCAAGAAAATATCCTTAACAAATAAAAGACTTGAAGTGACAAATTATTCATATAGAAGTGTCACTCACTGCAAGCCAAAGTAATGAATGGATGCAAAAAAGTTTGTTCACTAAATCCTATCTAGTGCCTGCCTATTCATCCTTCTTGCATCCATTTGATTACTGCACTGGATGGCCCTAACTTTGTCATTGTTTAAAAACTTGTGAAAGAAAAGGAAATGTGATATGTAGGGTTTAATACACCTTTCCTACCTACAGAATGATGGTGACTATGGTTATTGAAGAATCAAAGTGCAGTCCTCAAAGTCAAGCAAGAAATATATGTGTGTATAACAATAAATACATAATGATTGTGTAGAATAAAAATAATAACCTTTCCACAATGATTATGTATAATGATTATGTTATATATATATATATATATACATACATACATATATATAATGATTATATAAATAACTGTGTAACAATAAATGTGTAGCAGTGTTTTTAGGTCATAGAGTTGCACAGTTGGCCTTATGTCAGAGAACTGTAAAAATGCCATATATGGTAAGGAGTGTAAAATTACCATGTGTATGTAAAAACCACCATATATGGTAAGGTATGTAAAAATTCCAGAAGTCTTGGGGTATATAAACATCCAGAATCTGGTCTATAGATTCTGGTATTAATGTAATTCAGAGAATCCTGTGTCTGTAAGTCCAAATGCAGGACTAGGGTTTATTATGTGCAGGTCATCATGACCATTTATTATTTTAATGCACCTTAAATAGGCTATGTACATTTGTAAATATACTTGTACATTATTTAAATAGCTTACCATCTCAATTCTGCCATTGTCAATTATGAACTTGCTATTCACAGGATGTAGCACAAAGACACCTAAATTTATAGATCTTTATGATAAGTAAATGAATTCTGATTAAGAAAATCATGTTTTATTTGTACTCATAGCTTTATAGGTAACTAAAAAGGTAAAAGATGGATGCTAGAAGGTTGAATTAGATCCTAAGATTTAGGTGCAGTGCTTCCAGATCCAAGACACCTCACTGATGAAAGTTACAAATTAGAGACTAGTCTGGGGATATTATATGAGTATATACTAGACAGGAATTTTATGCCCAAATCTTCTGGCATCCATTGATTACTGTGGCTTGTACTGGGTAGCACTACTGCATGGAGACTTTGTCATTAATAAAGAGAAGGGAGTTGGAGAGACGGAAAACTAGTATGAAGAGTAAAAAGAGTTTAAATATATATAGAAGAAAACAGAACATTGGGCACAAGTTAATTTATGATAATAGCAAGGAAAGAAGTTTACTGTTTAAGGCTCAAACAGGATCTTTAGAAACAAGGGAAATGGAAAAATGTGGGTGATTTAGTCTACAAGTTGTGTAAGGAAGCATAAAAATATTAGGCATCTGCTAATTGAATGCAAATACCTGAATGCAAAAAGGTTACAAATAATGAAGTTGTGAAAGAATAAATATAAACAAAGCGAATATACCGAAAATGGGTTATTGGTGTTTATGCTGGGTTTGGGAAAAGATAAAGGAGATTTAGATATAAAGACCACGGAGTTGACAAAGATTATGTTATAGAAATGGGATAAAGCAGGATATAGAAGAATAAGGATAAACTTAGAGTGGGAAACGGAAAAGAATGTAAAGTGGCTAATAAGTTTCTTTGGGCATAGTGGCTGAGAGATTCCTGACTCCGTATAAGGAGAAGTCACAGTGCATCATATCTAATTGTTTTAATAATCACATTTACCAATTAATATTAATAATTGCAATGAAGTTTGGTAAATGTAATAAAAATATTTTATATTTATTACTTTATAGTTAAAACATACATACATTATTTTTGTACATACAAGTTACTATATTTATACATAATTATATATTTATAACAAGTTATTTACTTTGCAAGAACAACTTCCTGTGGCATTTAGAATTACAAAGGGTTTTTGACGTTTTACATTAATAGCTATTTTAGTTATAATTGCCTATACACTTACAATATTGGAATTCTTGACCACTTAAATTAGAATTTTTGCGAGCAGATTCTCTTAAACCTCTTTCAATATTTGCAATTTCATTAAACTGCAATAAATATTTCATTGCAAACGTAAACTCATTCCTTACATAGAGTTTGTTTTAAATGCCCTTTTTTGTACCTAGTTTGTGAAAGTTTTGAAATTATAACCAAAGTTACCACGATTTATTTTTACTTAATTTATTCTTCAAAGAGTAGGTTGGCTTGGTTTTTTTTGGCTAATATTAACATTACGATGGGTATTTCTCCGCTCGTAGCGAGCCTTGAATTGAATGTATTAAAAATTAGTACATTTACCATTGATAATTGTGAATTATTTAATAATCTTCAGTTCATATGATATATTCCTCTAAATTATTTATTTTAACCATTTCATTTGGTTATTATTAATATTAGCCAATTATTATTAAAATAAATTGATTATCACTTGAACTGTAATGTATATTGAATTAATAATTTCTTTCCAATACTAAAAAATCATAAATATGTATGCAGATAAAGCGCATACAAACATAGTTAATTAAAGCATGCAGTTTGTTTTTAGCACATAAGCATGAAACCCCCCCCCTCATAAGACAAAGGTCACCTTCAGCTGATTTAATCAGAATAGAAAATGGACTTATGAATGGTAGTTTCAGAGTATTTTAACTTTGATTAACAACGTTGTCAATATAAGGGCATCTGACTAAGCTAATGCCATTTCTGTGCCAATATTTAATGATCAACAAACCAATCTTCCCACATACCACAATATGAAAATAATTTAAAAAAAAAAGCTTTCAAGAATATAAGATAAAAAGAGAGATCTATTTTTTATATTAAATGGTATATTACGGTGTTTTACAGAGAGCCTACCAATAGCTCAAACAAGCTCTTAATTAATAAGTGCGGTATGAGAAAATATTTAAAATCTCTATCCAGAACCCTCCCATCTCCAGACCAACTGGTTTCGAGCTTATGGCTCATGTCAGTGGAGAGCTAGAATATTCGGACACTAGATCTAAAATATAATCTCAATACCCAGCACTTATTTTATATGTATATTTAAGTAGAAACTCTGAAATTTTCGGACATGAAAATGTCTTTAAATTCAGCAATCTAACTTAAGTAGCTATATGAGACTGAATTAAATTCACATCTACCATATTTTAATAGCCTCACCATAACCAAAGCCTTAAAGGTAAACTTATAATAATTAAAAAAGCAAGTCATATATAACGTGACATTACTGTGTTGCATTTTTGTAACTACAAGCTTATTAAAGTAATGTCACATTATATATGACTTGCTTTTTTAATTAGTATAATTTTACCTTTAAGGCTTTGGCTATGATGAGGCTATTAAAATATGGTAGATCTGAATTTAGTTCAGTCTCATATAGCTATTTAAGTTAGATAGCTGGATTTAAAGACATTTTCATGTCTGAAAATTTCAGTTTCTACTTAAATATATGTATGAAATAAGTGGTATAAGTGCTGGGTTTTGAGTTTATATTTTAGATCTAGTGTCCGAATATTCTAGCTCTACATTGATGTGAGCCATAAGCTTGAAAACAGTTGGTCTGTATATGAGAGTATTCTGGATAGAGATTTTAAATATTTTTTCATACTGCACTTATTAATTAAGATGTGATGTATTGTGACTTCTCCTTAAATGAAGTCAATAATATCTCAGAAATTATGCCCAGATAAACCTGTTAGCCACTTTATTTTCCATTCCCCACTCTAAATTTCCCCATAATCTGCTCTATCCCATTTCCACAACATAATCTTTGTCAACTCTATAACCTTTATATCTAAATCCCCCTTATCTTTTCCCAAACCCAGCATAAAAACCAATAATTCACTTTCTGTATAATCACTTTTTTCATATTTATTCTTCCATAACTTCATTATATGTGCCCTTTCTATTTTCAAGCATTTACATTCAATTAACAGATGCCTAATATTTTCTATTCCTTCCTTACATAATTTACAGACTAAATCACCCATATTTTTCCATTTACATGTATATTCTCTTGTTGCTAAAGATCCTGTTTGAGCCTTAAACTACTTTCCTTACTATTATCATATATTAACTCGCACCTAATATTCTGTTTATTTGTATATATATATATATTTAAACTCTTTTTACTCTCCATACTATTTCTCCATCTCTCTAACTCCCTATTCTTTATTAATAAATCTATTTTTTATCCCATTCCTTACCACTATAACACTCAACAATCCTCCTAACACAATCATCCCATCTTTTGTACAAATATACTGATATAAATTCTTTATCCAAATCTTTTGCATACCATATTACCTTTCTCACCGATCTTGTTGCCTGCCCTTTACTCATAACCCAAGTAAATACTATTTTGGCTATTCTTTTATTATCCCTAAACTGCAATCTACCAAACATTTTCATTTTACTTTTTGCATATGAAAACTTGACCACCCCATTTCTCCTTAAATTGCCTCCCTTGCTGTCCATACATCTGCATCCAATGCATGTCTTCCTACTTCCCTTTGAACTTTTTCTAAGTAATTTAATACTCCATTACTAACATATAGTGATCATTACCATATGTTAACCCTGCTACTGCAACTCCTTTCCATACAATTCTAGCTACATCATATTTATTATTTGAAAACACTGTTAATTTCTTTATCAATCCCTTTCTTTTCTTTGCTTCATTTATCAATTTTTTCTCCCATTCATCCAAATAATTTTTCTGATACTTAAAATAATTCCCAAATAACTATATCTATTCACCACACTTAACTTAATATCTTCCAATAAAAATTCTACATCTTCTCTTTCCCCAGTATGCTCTCTGTATTGCATTTTTGTAACTACAAGCTTATTAAAGTAATGTCACGTTATATATGACTTGCTTTTTTAATTATTATGGTATTTATATTTTTGATTTCTCCAAATCAAATAGTCTTATATAAATGTTGGAAATGTATGATATTTAAGCTCCCCCCTCCCCCATAGTATATTCGTACTAATATATTATTTTAAAAAAAGATTGTAAAAAATGTCTGAAATATTAAATCATAACAATATATATTAAATAATGTCTAGAAAATTTTAAGCTCTATTTATATTTTTCAAATACAAGCAACGTGTTAGTAATAATACACAAATAGAAAACACAAGTTAGTAATTACACAGCATTTCTAATAGTATTATTCTATACCTTCTTCAGGTGTTGTTGACCTGACCAGTGATATTAGCATAGGAGTTGAACTTACACCTTTAAATTTTTGAATATCAAATTTTAAGGCAATACTCTAAACAACCATCAGGTAAATAATAAGTTGATGGGTTTGATTATGAATAGGACCATTGGATTTACATTTAATTTAAGTCTTTGTACTATCACCAATTATTGCAATCTGATTTATCTAAAACCTCCTTTATCACTATTTATTATTCAGTATTTAAAAGTCATTTATTATTAATAATCACAATTCTATATTTCAGTGCATGATTATATAATTAATAACTTGAATTGATAAAAATCAAGTCAGATGTTACATGACCTAATTTTAATAAAGCTTGTATTTACAAATGTTATATATAGAGTTCGCAAAACAAACTCTTAACAAGTTTTGATAATACCATCAATCCCTGCCCGGTTTCTGCATCTAGCGTCATCAGTGAGGTGTTAGGATATTCATTAAATTAAAAATACTAGGACTAGCCCAGCACTTTATCTAATATATAACTATTGAGAAGAAAATCTGAAACTTTCAGACATCTATATGTCTAAAAATCCAGCTATCTAACTCAAATAGCCATATGGGACTGAACTAAATTCATATACACCATATATTAATAGCTCTAGCAATATAAAATCGCCAAAGCCTTAGTAGAAAAAAATAAATTGATAAAAAATCAAGTCAGATCTCACATGACCTAATTTTAATAAAGCTCGTATTTACAAATGTTATATATAGAGTTTGCAAAACAAACTCTTAACAAGCTTTGAGAATACCCTCAAATAACTTGATATTGATGAGATGTTAACATGAAAATTTACATGTTAATTAGGTGAATAATGAACACAATGCTACATTAATTTATTATAAGCAAGATAACATAAAAACCTTGCATATTTTATGAGTTCATGGACAATACAATTTAAAATTCTGGTTATTTTTGCAATAGATTACTTTTTGAAAGTTAATAAAAAGTTTGTAGAGTTACCAGTAAAGAAAGTTAAATTTGGGTCATCTAAGTTAATATATATCTGAACTGCAACTGTTATATACATTTAAGATTGTTTTTAAATACTTAAATCCATGAAATGTCACTGAGGTAACTGTAATGGAGATGTTGAAAGTTGGACATTTTTGTGACCTCAAGTATTCAAGACAAAATAATATGATGCAAATATAGCACAATGCAAATCAAACAATATACATATATATGTATTGAAAATAACATAAAGGATTACTATTGATGAAGAAATAGTTCCTTAAATCCTTAGATATTGAATACAAATATATAGTACTGTTACTATTTGTCTGAAGATTTGTGGCAATGACATTTTCATATTAATTATATGTTAAATTATTTCCATAATCTAATATTAAATATTGATTGTCTTTAGAAAAATGAATTTTCCAAATATATTCAATTCTTAATAACAATACACAGGTTAGAATATAACACATTATATCTCAATTCATCAATCTAAAGGTCCAGGCTAGATTCCCATGCTAATTATGTCACTGGTTAAGCCAACAACATCTGAAAAAAGAGAGAATAATACAACTCAAAACATTGTTATGTACTAATAATCTGTGTTCTATTATTAATAGTTGAATGTATTTGGAAAGTTTAAACATTCGATATTTAATATTAGATGATGAAAATAGTCCAACACATAATTGTTTGCCATATAATACTAAATTGTCCATGCACTTTACTACTGTTACACAATGCTTTATTTACTACCTTTTTTACAGTTTCCATTGTCCCAGCAATCTTCTTCAGAACTTTATATCTCCTAGCCTCAACTGCTAAATTCAAATTTTAAAAATTTATCGTTATACTTTTATTACCCACCTTTAAAATTCTACACTTATATTATTAGTTCAAAACTAGCAATACTTATATAAGCAATAAGATTTTCCATTTGTCAAATATTTTTTCTAGTATAGAAGTTTTTTAAAAATACAAATGAAATAGATTATTTTATTTAAATAATCTGCTCACATATATATATACAATTTGAATCTAGTTGATAACGACTACATAGATAGTTGAAAGTACTTCTATTAAATTGTGATATATATATGTTTTTTTTTTTTTTAATATTTTTTAGTGTATTAATTATTGTATTGTTTTGAATATATATATATATATAAATCTCTTTATTCAAAGGTAAATTGAATAATTGGAGAATAAAATATTATAGCTGAGCAATAATACTTGAACAATTATAGTAGTTTGTTGTTTTTATTATAAGTACCATGCACTAACCAATTGCCCACTGGGTCTTAACACCATTTCTATTTTTGAATTGCATGTAAACTTCAATATACCTTTTGTACCAGCACTTTTAAAGTTTATCAAAGCTGATATCCATCAATGAAATATTATGCCCAAGTGATAGTTTTTATACTAGTACTTTTAATGTTTACCAAAGCTGATAGCCGAACCATTTTAGAATTACTCTGAAATAACATAGACAATTTTATTTTTTTCATATAAAATTATGTAATTTACTCATCTCTTTATAGAGATGAAAATTACCACATATCCCAATAAAATAAGAATTTTTTAATTAATTTATAAAATAATTAAAGAAGTTTCAACATTTGATGGTGCCATCAGACATATATCATTTAAGATTATTTTCATGCCGTTAACTCTCGACTTTGGATAAGCATAAATACCTTATTCTTTAAAATCATCAGGCTTTCTCCTAATTAATCAACTTTTTTTTTGGATTGAATTAATGGTCACCAACTAACTCTAAACAGTTTTCCATCATAATGATGACCAGCTATATATATATTGAGCTATTAAACTCAGTGATTAAAAACAGGATTTAAAAGCAATGATAACATGGTAAGTCAGATTCTATATATGAACTGTTCAATGATTAATATTATTTGTCATAGAGTTCAATCAAAGAATAGCGAGATGAACATACTAATTCATTACTAACTTAAATTATTAATATTTTGCTAAATTTAATTTAAGATATAATTACTAAATGTATGGTTGCTTAGATTATAGTCTGGCCCCATACATAGTGTGAATATCCGAAGCCTCCTCCAACCAACTAAATATTTTTATTTTCTATTAATGAGAAATGTAAAATATATATCTGAAACAAATGTAGTATACAAATATATGAATAATAATCATAAACTCATTTATACAGACAAACCACTGCATTTCTTTTGAAAAGAAGAACTTTATTCATAACAACATTTTGGCCAAACTCTATTAACCATTCTCTAGATTAACTATATAAAAAAAAATTAAAGGGAAAAAAAATGAAAATGAAGATAAACAATAGTTGTATAAATAAATCTAAAAACAATTATTGCTATATATAGAGCTCACAAATAAGCTCTTAAATAGCTTTGCAGAATACCCCCAATCCCAGACCAGTTTCTGACACTGGCTTTTTCAGTGAGGTGCTAGGATATTCAAACATTAGATTAAAAATACCAAGACAAAAACAGCACTTTACCTAATGAATAACTATTAAGTAGAAAATCTGAAATTTTCAGACAATCATGTCTTTCAATCCAGCTACTTAAGTAGCCATATGGGACTGAACCAAGATCAGATACACCATATATTAATAACTTTAGCAATATAAATTCATCAAAGCCAGCAAAAAATAAAATTACAAATCAATCAAATCACATGACCTAATTTAACAAGCTTGTATTACAAATGTTATATATAGAGCTCGCAAATAAGATCTTAACAAGCTTTGCAGAATATCCCCAACCCCATACCAGTTTTTGCTACTGGCTTCCTCAATGAGATGTTAGGATATTTAAACATTAGATTAAAAATACCAGGTCAAACCCAGCACTTTATCTAATGGATAACTATTAAGTAGAAAATCTGAAATTTTCAGATTCATATGTCTTCCCATCCAGCTATTTAACTTAAGTAGCCATATGGGACTGAACCAAGATCAGATACACCATATATTAATAACTTTAGCAATATAAATTCATCAAAGCCTTAATAGCAAAAAATAAAATTACAAATCAAGTCACATGACTTAATTTAACAAGCTTGTATTACAAATGTTATATATAGAGCTCGCAAATAAGATCTTAACAAGCTTTGCAGAATATCCCTAATCCCATACCAGTTTCTGCTACTGGCTTCCTAAGTGAGGTGTTAGGATATTCAAGCATTAGATTAAAAATACAAGGACAAGCCCAGCACTTTATCTGAAATTTTCATATATTCATGTCGTTCAAGCCAGCTATTTAATTTAAGTAGCCATATGGGATTGAACCAAGTTCAGATACACCATATATTAATTGCTTTCACAATATATAATTGCCAAAGTGTTTATAGCAAAAAATAAAATTACAAAGTAATCCAACTATCTAACTTGAACAGACATATGTTTAATTAGGTCATGTGACATATATATGACTTGATTTCTTTGTAATTTTATTTTTTGCTATTAAGGCTTTGGCGATTTTATATTGCTAAAGCTATTAATATATGGTATATCTGAACTTGGTCCAGTCCCATATGGCTATTTAAGTTATTTAGCTGGATTGGAAGACATATGAATGTCTGAAAATTTCAGATTTTCTATTTAATAGTTATCCATTAGATAAAGTGCTGGGTTTGTCCTAGTATTTTTAATCTAATGCTTGAAATCCTAACACCTTATGTAGGAAGCCAGTAGCAGAAAGTGGTCTGGAGATATTCTGCAAAGCTTGTTAAGAGCTTATTTACGAGCTCTATGTATAACATTTGTAATACAAGCTTGTTAAATTATTTCATGTGACATGATTTCTTTGTAATTTTACAATTATTGCTTATCGTGTTCATTTTTGATTTTTCTTTGTATTTCATTTTGTAGTTAATTCTGGGAATAGTTAGAAGAATTTCATCAAAATGTCATTATGAATGAAATTCTTTTATTAAAAAAAACCAGACTGGATGTTTTTATAATTGAATTTATGATTATTTGTAAATGGAAAAAGACAAGGTAGTTTTATTAACGATGAATATTGTTTTTGCTGGTTATATATATAATAATGCGGAAGTACTGAAAAAACCTGTGAACAATATGTAAACTAATTGTCAGTAAACGTAGAACATAGAAAGAGCCTACCTATACTTTTAACTATGATCATAAATAAGCATACCATTTACTGGCATTCTTACTTGCAGAGCAAAGATTAAATGTTAATTATAAAAAAAAAATGTATACATTTGTATTAATATACAATTTTATATTTTGTAAAAGAAAATATCTATTTAAAATTATTTCAGCTGTTTGTTTTGGTCTCTTTTATTTTTCTTGTCTATATTTTAGACAGCAGCAAGAATAATAGATTTCTGATGTAGAAGGAAGGAAATATAATGAGGTAAACCAGTGGGTTCTTTTATTTTGATTCACATCTCTTGTAGTGAAAGAAGCATAAGGATATTATTATACAATTCAAAATGAAATTTAAAAATTACTATAACAAAATAATGATAGTAATGTAATAGATTTAAAACTTTTGGGAGTTTGCTGAAATACAACATCTCTCAAAATATATTTGTATTTCATCTTTAATAAAATAAAGAAATTGCAGCAAAATTCTCCTTCAACAAAGCCATTCATTGGTAGGAATAGAAAGTAAAATTTTGAAGTCATTAAAGATTTCCAACCCTTCAAATACGCCTCTGAAAGAAGAGCAAGTAATAAATCTACTATCTGGCATATTGACACATTCATATATAGATTTTATTTATCATGTATGAATGGAATGCATATAAATCTAGTTTTAAAAGCTATAAGATTCATAGTATATGCACGAGCAGATTTAACCCTCAATGGCTACAAGGTGCACGTAATACCACTAGAAATATTCATGTTTTGATTTTATGGAATTTTAAAAATTGAACAAATGTCCATATCTTTACCTTTCTAGGCATCTCTGTATTTTTCAAAAATTAGTTTGAAATTTTGCTCATATAGGGTACATTTTATGCCACTTTTTGAAGTTGAGCAGTATTCTATATAATTATAGTCTAAATGTAAGTAATTTTATTTCCTGTCTTTGCTATCTGTAGTTATATATTTTTATACATTTATTATAAAAATTTTTGCAAGTAATGTTTACAATAAAAAAAATCAAATTTATTTCATTATAATAACAGATTGTAATTTTCAATAGTGGTCCTTGGAATTTTTAAGTATGGATGCTTTATTACAGTATCGCCATCAAAAAGCAATTTGCAACCAGACAACCATTTAATTTTTTCATACCAACCATTGTTAAAAGATCTAACATATTTTATTTTTATTAATTGCTGTTTGACAAGTAATAATATCTGAAGATCAATCTTTGTCAAGCATTGTTAGCCGAGAGGTCAGCGCAGCTGCCTTGCAAGCAAGCAATTGGTTGCAGGTTCGCCTCCCGGCCGATGCTATGATATATGGGGAAAAAAAAGATCTTTACTTTTTATTTCAATTTTTGTTTATGTAATCTCAATTGGAAAAATATAATTTTTATATGTATTCATTCAATAGTGATCAATATTTAAAATATTTCTTTTATTATATTTTTTTTAAATAAAAATTTATGTTAATTTATAAATGCTAATTACAAAAAAAAAATATTTTACTGCTCATCATAAATGAAAACAATACAAATTTATTCATTCTGAAGAGAAATCAGAATAGATAAACCTACTCTGCTCAAATAATTAACACTGCAGCAGTGAGCAGCTCCAGTGATGCTGAATATGCTTCTGGCATTGCCATAATTAGTAGTGTCTTTGAATAGAATTTCCAACATCGCTTCAAATAATTCTTTGTAAAAACTGTTTAATTAGTTGTATTTTCATAATTATGCAAAATATTGAATGATTGTTATTATTGATATTTTCAAGCACAAATTTAATAATTACTTTTTTCTGTGGGTGCTGCAGGGTCACAGTGCTTATGGAACAGCCACTACTGATAATTTTATTGAAAGGGAACAACACAGCACTGAAGCAGTATAAATAAAAGTAATTTTATTTCTCCATTATTTGCAATTTATATTTTTTTATGCAAATCATTATATTTTTGTAATTCAATTTTTTTCTTTTAGCAATTGTAATTGAATGAAAAAATGTTTGCTGGGTCTATTAAAAAAAGATATTTTATCATAAAAAATAAGTAACTAATATGCTTAGCATGCTTTCAACTGTTATATTGTCATATTCATATCAATATAAAATTATAGAGCGACTTCTGTTATGCCAGTCAGATTTTTTTTGTAAGTAATGCTTATAATAAATGAATTTAAATTAATTTTATTATAGTAATAGATTGTAATTTTACTAAAGGAACGCAATCACCTCATCCTACTTAGAAGTAGGATAAACAAACGATTTTCTCATTTTTTTTGCAATTTATGGTTATATTTTTTCACTTTTTTATGTAAATATTATATTGTGAATAATCATTATAATAAAAAAAATGAAATTTGGAGCCTTATGGCATAATACTTTTCTTAGAAGCAGTAACACATACTGCAGTAGCTATAATGTCAAACAAATGAAGTTGCAACTATTGTGAGTAAATATAATTTATTACAAAAAGTATTTATTTTACAAAAGTTTTAAACCATTTACTATCCAAATTTTTTTTTCTCATGTGTCATAGCATCAGCCAAGAAGCGATCTCGCTAACCCGGGACAACTGCTTGTAAAGCAGCTGTTGCTGACCTCTCGACCACCAATGCTCAGCATTTACTATCTAAATTAAAACAAGTATATTACAGAAGTTAATGCATGTATATTCTAATGCGTACTGATATTATAATTTTATTATGGATCTTTTTTTTTATTTTTAGATAATGTGTTTTTAAATGAGTAAACATTGAAATATCTCTGTAAATAATGAGGAAGGATATCTGTTGGTCATATCAATTTTGTGGAAGGAAAATAATCATTTAGTGTTTACAGAACAGGCTTATATTATTGTTCTTGCAGATGCAAATTATTCCAACAGTTTCTTATATATGTATATGAGAATTTAGTTAGGATTATTATCTCACAGAGATGAGAAATTCCATTTTTAGAAATAAAAAAACATCTTCAGATTTGGTTTTTGCTGAGATGGTGAATCATAAGTGATGTGTAGCCTAGATGATGAACTATTATAGTAATGACTCATTAATTTTAAGAAAATAAATCTTTGATGAACAGAAAGAAATTTGTTCACATCAGACATGTGTAATTAATAGCATGAAGTGCTGATGCTTCATGGAATTTAGTCAATTTGTTTATCATAACAAGCAGACAAGATTAAAATGTCAGTGACATATGTTGGACTATTTACATCATCTAATATTAAATGCATTTAGACAAACTGTTGGTTAGAGCATTAACTCAAATTCAATATTCATAAAATTTAAAGACAGGTTTGATTCTTATGCTACTACTATTACTGATAAGGTCAACAACACCTGATGAAGAGGAGTATAATACTACTCGAAACATTGTTATATAATACTGGAATTGGAAAGTTTAAAATTTTTCCAAAAACATTTAATATTAGATGATAGAAATAGTCTAACATATAATCAATGCACCATTACAAACCTTCAAATAAATAATAGTTTTAATAACTCCTGTAATAGATCAGAGCTACAAATAAATTTATATATAAAAATAGTCAAATATTTTAAAAATACATATATCAACAACAAAATTCAAATTATAAATTATTATAATTTTCAAATTTTTTTTTCCCTTCAATATTCTCCAGATTTACACATACACAACATCTATATCAACACATGAAAATAGATAACAAATGATATTTAATCTATTATTTTCCCCCTCAATTCTACTCAAACTTTATATATATTAGATATATATCACATATATTAATTAATAACTATCCATTCTTTATCCAATATAATACATAATTATTAAATAATTGACTAATAATAATATTTATATTTTAAATATAATAAATATTATATAAATAAGGATTATGGATAATTATGTAATCTATGTTTTAGTAATCAATATTATAAAATAATTATACATTATTTAGATCTAATGATAGTTTATAATTGTATAGAGAATATATAAATTATATAAACAATTTATAATAATTGAAATAATTATAAAATGAAAATAATATTTGAATAAATATTTTAATCAATAATGATATTATAATAATTTTATAAATTAAAATTAAAAAATTATATCAATTGATTCAAAACAACCATATAAAAAGATGATAATTAAGAATTTTAAATATAAAGATAGATTTAGATAAAATATTTATGTTCAGAAGGATAAATTTAAACAAACATATATGGATATGAATCCCATATATTGACAATATATTTTCACAACATGGAGTAAATAATAATAATAGATTAGTAATAAACAAAAGATGGATAAAATTTCATATTTCTATTATATAATATATTAAATAAAAATAAAAATTATAGATAAAAACATTATGGATGCTAATACAAAATTTGGATAAATTGATAACTAATTTAGAATGAAGATGATATAAAATATAAGAGAAATGGTTTATAAAATTAGATTAATTTTTTAATATGATTTACTATGGCCAGGTCAAACAATTGGGAGAAAGAGCTAAAGAACACAATGATGCTATTGCTAGGAAAATGATGATCTGTTATATGTTCATTATTTCAATTTATTGATAATATAAGTGTTCTTGATTATATTAAAATGTTAATAGTAAAATATATGAAACAAACTACATCATGTATAATAAAAACAACTGTATGAATATATACAAAACATCCATTAAGTTAAATAATAAGTGGTTAATGGATAAAATGGATAGTTAATTAATTAATATATTGGATATATATCCATTCAATATATAACAGATAATTTTTAGTAAATTGAGGGGAAAATCACTAATAGATCATGTCAAATATCCATTTGTTTATCTATCTTCTCCATTTTATATAGATGTTTATTTTTTCGTGAGACATATTAAAGGGCAAAAAACATAATTTGCCGAAAATTTTATATATTTTTATAATTTTAATCTTTGTTTTGTATATGTATTTTTACAATTTATATTTTCTTAGTCAACATAAAATTTTTATTATATATATAAAAATAAAGTTTAAAGGTAAAAATAATAAAGCAAAATTATTTAAAGATGAGAAAAGAAATTGTGCTTATTAAAATGATCATATTGCTACCATAAATAATACACAAACACAGAATTACTTTATAGATTGGTTAAAAAAAAAAATTAAAGGATTTAAATTGCTTTATTACTTACATTTGCTCAAGTTAATTTTATTTATTAATTGATCATTTATTTAAGAGAGTCAGTGCCTTTTATAAAAAGTAATTTATAAATGGACTTCATATTTAACGTGAACTTTAATGTGAGGACATATATTCAATGAAAAAATAGTAAGTCTGTGAGTTTATATCTAATTATTAAAATTTATATAAAGAAAAAAAAATCAGTGTTGGGATTGGATATTCCAAATTTAGATGGAGGATAATTGAAACATACAACCTAATTCACGTATTTTAATATTTTATTAATATAAAAGATTTCTAAGAAAAATTCTTGAGGAATTTGAGGTAAAAGTTGAATGATATCTAATTAATTAGATTGAGCATATATTTATAGAGATAAAAATATTTTGATATAATTATAAATTATCTACTGTTAGTAGTATTTTGCACAATTATATGTTTTTCTGACCCTCGATTAGAAATCACATATTACAAAATATCCTCTTTATCAAGATTTCTCTTCCTTCCATTATAGATAAATTTGGCATTGCCAATTTGGATCATACTAATATCCTCCACACAAGTTTCCTTTCCATTATATGTTATTCACAATATGAGGTGAACTTGAGAATGTATTCCTGGGAATCAATATTTGCCTATATTCTCATATAATGTCCTCAAAGCAAAATGCACATTTACATGTCAGACTCTATCTCTTTTTCATACATTTATTTTTTATACATTACATTTCCTCTCTCTACCTGTCATATATGTATATGCCTCTTCATATCTTATTACAATGTTTAGTAATAGTTTCAAAAGCGAAAGGTTCCAGATAGTGAAAAAGGCTTAGTCAAATTGAATGAAACGATTGTGTTCAGATAATCATTTGAAACACAGACATTATGTACTCCTGAGCATGGAATCATACAATTATTTATTCCATTTATACACATACATAGTTTCTTTTTTTCTATCTATATGTATCTCCTCTTTCATATATATGCACTTCAATCATTATAAATATATATTTCAATTTTTCATGTTTATATTCCAGTCTCTTTCTTTCTCTTTATATATGCTTCAGCTCTCCCCTTCCTCTGATTCATATATATTTCTCTATATTTTTTGTCTCTTTCTCTCTCATCTTTATACATTTGTCAATGTCGCAGCTCTGTTAATATAATATTACTAAGTCAGTGAGCAGATCACTATAGTCTATTCATTTTTCTAATATGTAATTTTATTCTAATTAAAGAATTAGGAGTATATGAAAAATTAGGTGATGAAATTTATGAAAAGATTAATGGAGGTAGATGGGAAATGAGCAATGAAGCTAAATTAATCGATTAAATTAAGTTTTAGAAAAACCATGAAATGAAAGTTGATGGATTTAAAATTTATGAAAAATAAACTGAAGACAAAATACTTTTAAAAATTGTAAAAAAAAAAAAAAAAAAGCATGAACAGTATAAGAATACTATAAAGAAACAATTGAGAAAAGAAAACATTAGATGAGGCAATTATTTAAGAAAAAAAAGATACAGCTAAAATAAAATTAAAATGGAATTGAAGTGAACTTAATAAAAAGAGGAAATAACTGTGCAGGCACTTTATGAGGCATATGAACAAAAAAAGTTATACTGATAAATGCAGAAGGAACAAAATACAACAGGCAAACATTTGAAAAAAATATTCAATAAACGTGTAATAAATGTTTAAGTGAAAAAAAATTGATAAGTGAATATGGTTCATTAGAAAGCTTAATTTATAAACAAATGGATGGAGTGATACAGGTAAAAATGAATAGAACATTTGTTTTTTGTTTTTTTAAAAAAAGAAGGAACTTATATAACATGGTGGCTGAAACAGTAATGGATAACGATCTGCCAAAATGAGTTAAGAATGAATTTGAAAACAAAATTTTAATATAATTATATTTGATAATAAACTTTTGCATAATTAAAAGTATGTGAGAATGTATTATTATATAAAAATATTATAAGTTATCAATTACATATAGATTAATACAAATTTTTTGGTAATTTAAATTTATATATATATGTTAATGAATAGAAAGAAAAAAAAATTCTGAATGAATTTTTAATACCGCAAATAATTATTTGTTGTGTTTTTAAATAAAAATGCATATGATAAAAAGAGAATAAAGATTGATAATGACAAGTAAGAAAAAGTTAACAACTATGAATATCGTGATCGGATTATTACACAATGGATGAAATTAATCATAGAATTAAACTTAATTGGAGTGCTTTTCGTAGAAATAATATTAAAAGGAAATATGTCTAACCTGTATAATAAGGAAGGTTTTTAATAAATATGTTTTACTAGCTCTTAATTATGGATCTAAGACTTAGAACCTTAACAAATGAAAAATACAGACTTCAGACCACTCAGCAAAGTATGGAGAGATGCATGTTAGGCGTAACAAGAAGAGATCAAAAATAAAATACATTGATGAGAGAAAAAACAGCCACTACTGACATCATTGGAAGAATTAAGGGACCAAAGTGGAGTTGGGATGGACATATTTCTAGAAGAGATGATAATAGATGGACAGTTGAAATCTTAAACTGGATTCCAAGAGATTGTAAAAGACTGCAAAAAATATGGATGGATGAATTATGGAATTGTAATGGTATGATGTGGGGAAGAGGCTAGAGATCAGAGGAATTTGATTGAAGATGGAGAGCCCTTCATTTTGCATTGGATCGATAATGGATGAAAATAGATTTGAGTTTATTAAAAATGTTTAAAAGTCAAGAATGTTTTTTTTTATATAAATAACAATTATATAAAATTAGTGGAAGTTATGTAGTTTAGTACAATAATGATTTAGAAGAAGTTCCATAATCAATTCTCAACTGAGTACTGCACAATTTAAAAAAAAGAACTTTCAGACTGAATGAAACTGTTGAATATTCAATTTCTATTGTTAAGAGGCTTGGATGTCATATGATCTTCTAACCAATGAACTATATAATTGCTATTAAATGGAAATTGAAACATGAATGTACATTATCACATAAGTAATCTTTTAAGACAAGTGAAGATTGAGATTAAAAAATATAAAGTTTTCTTTAATGAGAATCAGGATTTTGTGAGGAAGATATAGCATGTTTTGCAAATACTTTTAAGATATGGAATTGTTTTTAGAGAAATGTGGAAAAATAAAAAGAAGTATAATTAAATTCAGGGAAGAAAAGTGTATTATTATTTAATAAAAAGGGTAAAATTGAAAACTGGAAATCTTGAAGAAGTATAGATATTTAGAGTTTGTTAATACACTGACAGTTGAAAAGAAAAAACAAAATATAAAATGGGGTTGATTAAAAATGCGGCATAGAATTACATAGAATAATTTATATAAAGCTGCTAATACTTCTTGTTTTAACACTTTGAAGCAAGGTCAGGAGATTCCAAAATTTTTAGGTAGAATTTTTTTATTTAAAAAAGGTAGTTAGACAGTGAGTGGGGATTGTCAATAGCAAATGAAACCATTAAAAAAAAAATTGGATGAACTTATTTATTAATGATGTAAATCAAAAATATTTGGAATGCTACACTATATAAATAAAAATAAACAAATAAAAATAATGTTTAATTAGATCAGGGATACTCAACCTTTTTCTTTCCTGGGCCACATATATTTGTGTGCTACATCAAGTGGGCCGCGGCAACCAATTGGCGTCACATAAAAAATGTCTGACTTCTCAATTCATGCATGCCACAGCTTGTGAATCACTTTGTCTTAGAATTAGCATATTAATAAAACACAAACACTTTTATTTGATATAAACATTTATTTAAATATCAGTGTGATTTTTGATATCGAGATAAACTTTTAACAATTTTAGATAAATCTGATTTATATGTGCTACATGCTACTCTTAATATATCATCAAGGTGTAAATCAGTAAGTCTGTTTCTATGCACATTCTTCACATATTTCATTTTCGAATAAGATGATTCACAAAGATATATTGATGCAAACAATGTGAGCAACATTTTTGCACACTTTTTGACAATTTTATATTTTTCAGGCACTAATTTCCAAAATTCTAGCTTCCAAATTTGTGCCATTTTTAAATTCAACAAATTCGTTAAATAGCTTAACATAATCATGTCCAAATGTAGCTAATTGTGTAATAGTTGCTATTTCTAAGTGCCAGGGATTTTCTATAAGCAAAAGACAATTCTTAATATTTCTTAAATCTTGAAATCTACTTTTAAATTCTTTCAATAAGGTACCTAAATAATTTAAAATAATTACATAGGTTTCTGAAGAAATGTCAATACCATCTTGCTTAGCATTTGTCAATGTTGGAAAAATGATGTAGTATTGGGTTTTTTATATCTTGGTAATAAATATTTAGTTTTTCTTCAAAAGCAAATACTTTGTCATTTGTGAAATAATTTTATTTTCACCTTGCAAACTAATATTAAGATCACAAAGTTTTTCTGTGATGTCACATAAAAAAGCTAAAAGACACCACCATCCATCACTGTCAAGCTCATTATAAGATTTATTGTTTTCTTGGAAAAATGAAATAATTTCATGATGTAATAAAAAAAAAAGCGATTCAAAACTTTATCTCTGCTTAGCCATCATACCAAAGTATGCAAAAGTACATCACCATAATTACTATTTATTTCTTCCAAAAGATTTTTAAATTTTCTGTGGTTTAATTCTCAGGTTTGAATATAATTCACAATATTTATGATGGTTTTCATTACAGCATCTACTTCTTTAATGGATATATGTGCCCCCAAGTTTTCTTGGTGAATTAAACAATGAAATGATAAAAGATTTGTTAGATTATATTTCTTTTTTAATAAGGAAACAAATCCCTTTTCTGATCCAATCATTGAAGGACATCCATCAGTGCACACAGAAATCAATTTTTTTATTTAAATATTAATCTCCAGAAAAGGTGGTCACAGCTGCCTTGTCCCAGGTTTGTGGGTTCGCTTCTCAGCTGATGCTTTGACCCATGAGAAAAGTACAAATACTATTGAGAAAATCACTACCTCTAGTTTGATTCTTCATAGGAAGAAATTTCAAAAAATCTTCACAAATTGAATTGTTCCGTACAGTATCTGATGAAAATAGCAATTGTGATGTTGCTGAAATATCAGTACTAGAATCAACAGCCAAACTAAAATATTTGCAGTTTTTCAAATCTTCTATTATATTATCAAAAATATGTTTTGCAATATCTTCAATACGTCTAATGCAGGTAGAATCTGACAGTTGTAATTTCTTAATATTTGACTTTTATTATTAAATTTATCAAATAATATATTCTAAACATTTAGGAAACATTTTTTCACAACTTCAGCATCTGTAAACAGTTTCATATTTTTGTCAAGTATATAACAAATTTCATATGATGCTCGTATCACCACTGCTTCTTGTGAGATTGCCAATGACATAACATTTTGTTACTGTTGCAATGATTTCTTGAAGAAAGCTAATTTTTCACTTCTTATTAAAGACCTGTGAGCAAAAGTGTCATTAAACAATTTATGTTTCATGGTGTAATGATGATCAATATTATATTTTTTTAATGTGACATTTTCTCGACAAATCAAACACGTTGCTAAACCTTTGTTATTCAACACAACAAAATATTCCTCTTCCCAGTTGTTTTGAAACATTCTATTTTCATCTAATAATTTTCATTTGTTGCTTGAAGACATCATTATGATGTTTAAATTATAGTTTGATATAAAATACGCATCTATGTGTATACTAATTCATGTATAAAACTAAAATGTTTCACTTTGCTTTCAAAAACATGGACTATTGATTGAATTAAAGTTTCAAACTTCTGATTGGTCAATTATACAATCTGCAGTAAATATATTTGTCTTTTTAAAATTATATTTGTTTTAGTTTAGTATCTAAAATGGAAATTTATAATTTGTCTGATTACAGAAAGATTTTAAAAAAATAAATTTCTATTTATAATTGATAATAATAATCTAACAATGTCAAATTATAATAAATGCTTACCATCCAATTATAAATTCCAGAAATAATTCATTGAATTTCTTATCAATATGTTTTAGTATAAAAGTAAATTTTTTGACTAAAATTTGAGAAACAAACAAGTGGGGTAAAAAAAAAAAAAGCTTAGTAAATTATGTTTTCGTTTTCAAATTCAAAATGTAGAAATACAACTGTCAAAGTCCTGGATTGGCGTTCCCTTGCGGAGAAAAAAACAATCAATCAGAAGCTTGAAAAGATGGATTTATGTCATTATTATACCATTAAATTTAAATATTTATTGATTTTTTTTTCCTTGCAAAAAAAATACTGAAGATGCTAAAATCAGCGAAATAACACTAAAGATAGCAGGTTGAGACTGAGTACAAGCCATATATGAAGATACTCAGCATTTCTGGTAAAGACTTTGCAGGGTCTTCAGATCTGTGAAATTAAAAAAAAACATAACATTATTAGTGCATCAATAAAAAATATCAATCGCACATAGTTATTAGTGAATTAAGAAGAGTGTTGACACATCTGTTGACCATCAGTTTATTGCTGGGCCACACATAAACGCTTGCCTGTCTGCATGTGGCCCAGGGGCTGCAGGTTGAGTATCGCTGAATTAGATAATGAAAAATAAAGGATTTACAATGTGAAAAGTTAATACAGAGAAAATTTATTTCTAGGCTTTTGTATAAGAAATGGGATTAAATATTTAGAAACCACAAGTACAGAATTATAAGGAGTAACAAAAGAGGTTAATTAAGTTGGCTAGAAATAAACAGTCATTGAATAGGAATAAAAGGTAGGTATATAAAAATAAAAATATAGAGGAACAATAAGATATAATAGAGAATTTATTGTTATTTGTGGCAATGAAAGGAGTGTTAGGTACAATGAAAGAAAATGGATATGAATTTAGACTGCAGACATGATTTGTGTGGAGAAAGAGTAGTGAATTTTTATTTTTAGAGTGTGGGGTGTAAAAAAATAATTAAAATAAATTACACAAAGAATGGAATAAGCTTAATAGCAAAGAGAATTAAGGGACAGGAAAATGAAAAGAATGAATCAGGACTTGAAAAATTAATTGGTAATAAGAAGTAACAAGTAGATGCATTATATTAAAACAGGCAAAACTCTCTACATATTGCCACTCAGTGCAAGCCAGAGTAATCAATGGATGTCAGAAGGCTTGTGCATAAAATCCCCATCTAGTGCTTACTCATCCAATATCCCCAGACTAGTTTCTGGCTTGTGGCCTTCATCAGTGAGAAGCCTTGAATATGAAAGCACTGCATCTAGGTCTTAGGATCCCTCACTGATGAAGGCCACAAGCCAGAAACTAGTCTGGGGATATGGGATGAGTAGGCACTAGATGGGGATTTTATGCACAAGTTTTCTGGCATCCATTGATTACTCTGGTTTGCACTGAGTGGGAATATGTATAGAGAGTTTTGCCTGTTTTAATAAGTTATAAGCAAGCATAGGAAATGGTGATCATGTGATGTTTATTGGCTTAGATGCATTATACAGTATATAAATACTTAAAAGAGAGGAGTTTCTGAACACATGTTTTTTGTGAATTACATCACTATTAATAATGATAACAACTAGGAAAAAATTAAGGAGATTATTTTAATACTGTCATTTTCATGATTTTTGCATTTTAAATATGTATTTACAAAATATAATTTTACAAATTAGAAGATAAGTTCAATTAATTTTACATTTAAATTAAAAATAAAATATATAAAACTCAATACAACAAGTTTAAAAAAATATGTTTTTTTTTTCAATTTTTTTTTTCAAATATTACAGTAAATCAAAATTTTAAAGATGAAAAACTAATCAACAAGAAATATAATTATACAGAACACATTATTTAAATAAAAAAAAATCTTACTGCGAACACTGTCTAATAATTAAACATTCTACAAGGCCAAGCCTTAATACGAAATGGCAGTTTTCTTACAATTTACATACCCTTTTTGCAGAAACATTCTGCTAGTCGTCCATATCCTTTATACAGTTTGTTGACATATTTACATATAATACATAGATGATAAAACTAAATGCCTAATAAATACAAAAATAAAATGATATAAATGTATAGGATTATATAAACAAACCCCATAGTATAACTTTATCCAGCAAATAATATTTTTTAATGACACATCAACTTTTGCATATGGCTTTGTACAGAACAATAATAAAAGGGCTTAAAATGTAATTGAAAAATATAAAAATACTTTGCAATAAATTAAAATTTAACAAAGATAAACAATTTGTTATTGTTATTTCTTCCCATTCCAGTTACAGTGGTATAAAAAGCAGTTAACAAGGTCATATAAAATAAGAAAAAGATAAATGTCTATCACACACGAAAAGTTTTTGCAGATGATGCAATCAACAATTTGAGAACAAAAACTTTGTAGTAAATACAAAGCAATAAAAAAAGCTTTGGGATTGGTTGTCAATAAGCACTTGTAGCATTTCTTAAATATGTAAAAATCTAAATGCGTCCCACTTTTGGCTATTAAATTAGATAACGTACTTTCAATATATTTTATTCTGGAAAAAAAAGTATTAAAAATAGAATAATTTTATTTAACTAAAAGAGAATCATGACATAAGATGAACATTAAACTGTCCTGCGCAGAGATAAGAGTGGTAGATTCAATTGCTACAGGTTTCTGGATCGATTTCCAGTCAAGAAAAACAAAAAAAACATCTCGCTTTGATTAATTAAATGTAATTATCATGTTCAGTCTGTTACTTTGATGCTCAAACATCCCTTGAACTCCCAAGCAACTGATCACATGATGCTTATTATTATATTATTCAGGTAAAACATTTGTCATATTAAGATATTGATGGAAATTTTCTAAGAAGTTGGATTCGAAAAAAAATCTTCCTTTAAAAACCACCCTCAGTTGCTGTTTCTTTTGTTATTTTACCACTTAATCCTAACTATGCAGAAACTTTGTGAAAACAATATACAGGAGTCAAAAATCACACAAAAACATTAAAAAAAAAGCTATTAAAATTATAAGTCTACCAAAAACAATATAAACCCTAATTATAAAATAATTCATAAATACTAATCTCAAGTTTAAAAAACACGTTACAAAATTTTTCATTTTTTTAAAAAAAAAAATTCTGATTATCAGTATAAAATGGGTGTAATGGAGTAAAAACCACCATATAATTATGGTACTAGACAGTGATTTTTATAACATATACACTGGTTTTGCATAATCAAATCGTATCTGTAAATAGATTATCATGTTACATTTTTCTAATCACTTATGACAAAATTACAAGAAGTAAAAACTGACACTAGTTTTCACACTAGAAAATTATTAATATTTTCATCAGAATTAATTTTGTTCCAAGAAATACTTCTGCAGTATGTACTATGAAGATATTTGTTACAAATACAAGTAAAAGGAGTCCTAAGGTAATATAAATAATTCCACCAGAAAAACAAAAGAAAGAATTTTTTGATACTGAATATGTCGTAACATTACAAAAATAAAATTTAATAATATGATAACATTTAAGACATTCAATGACTAAGAAGCTTACCTTTAACTAACAATGACACCATATCAAATATTCAAAAAGCTTCCTGCAACACAGATAATTAGCAAAATCTTAAGCTGTCATTACGGTGACATTACATATTATAGTGATGACAAATTGGTTTTGAAATATAACTAGTCCACAGTGCAAGAAGCTTTTCAAACATTCAATATGAAATAATAGCAATAATTTGTTTTATCACTCTATGTATGTCCTCTGCTCAAAAATAATCAAAGAATTAGAATCAAGTACTAAAGCT
Source organism: Epiperipatus broadwayi (assembly GCA_028023455.1). Taxonomy (NCBI): domain Eukaryota; kingdom Metazoa; phylum Onychophora; class Udeonychophora; order Euonychophora; family Peripatidae; genus Epiperipatus; species Epiperipatus broadwayi. Next base: position 43,716 of record JAQFVV010001235.1, read on the forward strand.
TGATCATTATCATTACTAGTTAACCATTTCTTGCAGCCCTCTTAATATAATATTAGCACCTCAATTTTAGAGTTTCAGCATAAACTTTATCAAACCTTTACATTATTTAAGATGTCTTTTCAAATGTTAAAAATTATATTTTAGCTTTTTTTTTAAATAAAGAAAAGCTATTGTATTAAGTATTGGTAATAACTTCTTTAAAAAAACTTATGATTGTTTTGTGTGTTTTCCATTTCTTTATTTTAGTGTTGTTTGTTCTTTCTTCCGAGTCCAAAGAAAAAAACTACTTTTACATTCTTTTGTTTGTTTTTTTGTTGAAATTATTTATCACATTGTATTTTTTGTACTTAAAAAAACAAAAAAGCTATTAAATTTTTTTCTAAAAAACATGTTCCAATATTTTTTTAAAAATAGGTTTAATAGGAATAATTTATTTTGTTCTTTATTTTAGGAGAGAGAGAAAAAAGCTTAAATATTGATCATCAATTATATGTAAAACAGAACAAAGAAGAAATGCATTTTTTTTGTACAACTATATTCCTGAAGATGGCAGCATTGTTAAGATTAGTTTTTGGTGGTATTAAAAGTAAAAAAACAATTTAGAGAAGAGTTTTCACTCTTTCTCAAAACTGTCTAAGACCAACAGTTAAAAATAGTTGAGCCAGTTTTAAGAAATGCAATAATAAGGAGGCAAGTTCCTCCTGGGCTCATATAGAGCCTGGTGATATGAAGGCAAGTTCGTTTAGTCTGGCAGTATGATCTCTGTTATTGCTTCTATCTAAGCTCCATCTGTAACTGTTTCATATTTAAAGTCAACTGTCGAAGTTTTTCTTCTAAAACTTTTTTACTTGTTGAGGTATCTTGTAATAACTGTCTCATTTCAGCTTCAACCTCTTCTACCTGCAAAAGTCAAAATAAATCAGTAAATAAAAACAAAAAATTGAATTAAGAATTAAAAATATTAATGATCTAGCTAAAAAAATATTACACAAATAACCATAACTAAAAAAACTTAAATTATCATTCACGATAAAAATTTAAAAAAATCGTAGAATATTTATGCACAGTAATTGCATCTTTTTGTCAAGATCTTCTGCTAATGATTATTATTTTATGAACAGACTCTGTAGATTAATGTTCAAGAAAACGATATCGAGTTTTATCATTGCAAATATCTAAATAAAAATTATTATATCATAAAAAAATATACATGCTATTAAAATCTTTACAAAGAGTTTTTATGAGTAGGTGAAAAAAAAAAGTCTGTTTGGATCTGCCTTGTTGCTCTATCTTCCTTTCAATTTTATGGATTTTTCTCCCAAAACAAAGACAATATCTATGCATTTGAAATCATATTTGTTGCCTTTGGTGACAGATGCACAAAGCCTTAAGCATTTTAAATTATATTTTAATAATTAACAATAAGATTTACATACATGATAATAAATTGAAAAGTTGCTAGTCTTTCATATGTGCCTACTGTTGTTTCTCAGACAGCCAATCGGATGTTAAACAGCGGTCTGAAGAGCGATCAGGCCTTGACACCTGACAGAGATTTTGATAAGAAAAGAATGATACCACCCTTCTCTTTACTTAACTTTTTATATATAAGCCAGTCTTAAGCATCTTGTCTTGAAAGCATGAAGATATAAACATATTCATTTATTACTCACTGAGTTTTTGATTTACGATATTACAGCACGAAATCTTAGATTTACTACACCGCAATTTTCTAGATGTTAATATAAGTTATCAGCAACGTATGTAAATAATATTTGTCTAAATCGCAATGTTGTTATTAAATTAGGGTAAAACTGACTTATAGCGGTCTCGAGACTTCGCCCTCTATTTTTAAAAAACTTAACTCCTTTTTTCCCTACTAACTGTATCCAACTTAGGGTAAAACTGACTTATAGTGGTCTTGTCACTTCGCCCTCTATTTTTAAAAAACTTAACTACTTTTTTTTCCTACTAACTGTATTCAACTTTAATCAGTGTATGTAACTATATCTAAGTATAAATGTTAATAAAAAAAACTTACATTTTTATGTGTAGTTTTCATTTCTAGCGGTCTTTGCTGTATATATAACTGTAAATAAATAAACCAAATGTATCCAACTTTAATCAGTTTACCTAACAATGAATAAACTATGTCTAAATATAAATATTAATAAAAAAAATGTAATAAAACTTACATTTTTATGCGTACTTTTCACTTGGAATGTATATCTAGCGGTCTTTACTGTATATATATAACTATAAATAAATAAAGTATATTAACTATAAATGTATTTACATAAAGATGAATAAATAAAAAAAAATGAACTTACATTTCTTGCTGGAAGAATCCGTGTTTCGAACTACGTTTATTCTCACTATGTAATTGCAAAGTATATCTAACTATAAATGTATTTTTTACATGAAGATTAATAAATAAAATGTAATAAAACTTACATTTTTATGCTCTATTTAGAGAAGATAAGTGTCACCAATAAAGTCCCTACTGTCAAAATTATGAACTACTTTTGTCACGTGTAATTCCCCTCCCCTCCCCCCATCCATTTACTTTTTTTGCCGAAAAAAGATTCAAATCAATGTTAAAACAGTTTTTCACAATTTGACATACTTGGTTTTAACATAGATTTGAATCTTTTTTCGGCAAAAAAGTAAATGGACAGGGGGAGGGGGGGGGATTACACGCGGCAAAAATTACAAGTGACAAAAGTAGTTCATAATTTTGACAGTAGGGACTTTATTGGTGATACTTATCTTCTCTAAATAGAGCATAAAAATGTAAGCTTTATTACATTTTATTTATTAATCTTCATGTAAAAAATACATTTATAGTTAGATATACTTTGCAATTACATAGTGAGAGTAACGTAGTTCGAAACACAGATCCTGCCTGCAGGAAATATAAGTTCTTTTTTTTTTTATTTATTCATCTTTATGTAAAAACATTTATAGTTAATATACTTTATTTATTTATAGTTATATATACAGTAAAGACCGCTAGATATACATTCCAAGTGAAAAGTACGCATAAAAATGTAAGTTTTATTATATTTTTTTAAAATAATATTTATATTTAGACATAGTTTATTTATTGTTAGATAAACTGATTAAAGTTGGATACATTTGGTTTATTTATTTACAGTTATATATACAACAAAGACCACTAGAAGTGAAAATTACACATGAAAATGTAAGTTTTTTTAAAATTTTTTTTTATTAACATTTATACTTAGATATAGTTACATACACTGATTAAAGTTGGATAGTTAGTAGGAAAAAAAAAGTAGTTAAGTTTTTTAAAAATAGAGGGCGAAGTGTCGAGACTGCTATAAGTCAGTTTTACCTTAAATTAGTAATAAATTGAAAGGTTGCTAGTCTTTCACATGCGCTTCTGTCATGTGTCAAGGCCTGATCGCTCTTCAGACTGCTGTTTAACATCTGATTGGCTGTCTGAGAAAGAACAGTAGGTGCATGTGAAAGACTAGCAACCTTTCAATTTATTACTAATTTAATAATAACATGCGATTTAGATAAATATTATATACATAATGATACATTTTTTGTTAGCTATAATTTATATTTACCACAGGTTTAACTAGGAGTAGAAGCCTATAGCCAGAAGTTCAATCCTGGGGGGTACCTTGATAGTTTCAATGTCTATGTTGTTTCATAGTCTACCTATTAAAGCTTCATTATACCTGACAGCATGATGACAAGCATTGATTATCCATGAAGACATATCAATTATCATATCAAGAGATTTGATCCTACATATATATAATAAAGCATGGCTTTACATATAAAAATACATAGGCCTTGAATTGTGATTAGTCTGTCTATTTCATTAATTCTATTGTTTCTATTCTTTAGCTATCTATTTATTTTTACCTATTTTTTCTCACTTTGCAGTTGAAGATAAAAATGTTTATTATATCTAATCATTACATTCCCTCAATCTAGATGACAATCTAATCTCAATAATAGCTTCTTTAGATGTTATCTCCACTGTTAGCATTATCATTGATCTGTAATGATGCCTGAGTTACTGGTCATAAAATCAGTTTCTATGGCTTCTTTTGGTTTAGAATTACTTCCTTTGCTAAACTCTTCAAGATTTGGACCAGTTTTTCTGCTGAGTTCTGCTAGTTTAGTATCAGTTTCTAAACCTTTCAAAATTAGTGCTCTTGATTCTTCTGAGGACTATCCATGATTGGTCTTTATGCTTATAATTTTAACATTTTTTCAGTAAACTTTATAGACTTCATTTGTTCATGAGAATAGCAAATACCCATTTAATGTTCTTATATATACAATGTTGAACTTTGATACCTTTATTAAACTTTTGATTATTTAACAATTTATTCTATTTTATTTTAAGTATTTACCTTTTTACAAGGTTTTGTTGTTTTCCAATCTTTTGTTTTGGTTACTTACAATTTTTTATACATTACTTTAATAAATTATATGTCGTTATATTGAGCTTAATAAGTGGGTGTTAGTAATTGGGTGTCACACTTTGTTGCTTATTAGTCTGTGTTAATTTTACCTTTGGCTGGTTGCTATTATGCCTTTGTCCATTGTATATCTTCTTTTCATAACTTATTTATTGTCATATTTTGCATGTTGTAGGTGCTGCTCCTCCCCAGATTTTAATCATTTGTTTTCTTGGTAAGTATTTTAAGCATTGCTCAAAGTATTTTTACCATCCTTTATCATGTTTTTTAATCCAATTATATATTTTTTATTATCGAATATTAACGAACATCTTATTTTCCATATTGTTCTAATTGTGTGGATAAGTACCATAGCGTTGTGTGGATCAAATCTCTTGATGTGTTTGTTAATCATATCTTTTAGATTAATGATTGGGGTTTTAAATACTTTTATCCTTATTTGTTTAAATGCTCTACATTCTTCGACCAGGTGTGCAAATGTTTCTTCACTGTTCTTGCAGGTTGTACATCCTGGTCCTAGATTCATACATAGTTTTTTATTTAAAAGCATTGTTATGGGGTGTATCCCATTCATCAATTTATAGATAGTTTTCATGTATTTTTGGGATGTATAGATTGACGGAAAGTTTCTTAGACCTCTATTTACGGATATGTTTAGCCATGATTTTTTCTGATAATTGTTACCTTTTTTAAGGATACTGTATTTTAGTCCTTCTAAATTAGGCATATTTAGCTCACCTTGTAAGTCTTTATATGCTATAAGTAAGTTGATCACAAAAGATCTTGTTTCTTTTTCCATCTTTTTATACAGTTTTATGTCGCATTCTGGTGGATTGAAAGTTTTACTCTTTATTGCATTTACTAAGTTTTTGCTTTAATAAATGACACATATTTTCTTAGATCTATTACATTAAGCCCTCCTTTATTAATTGGTAATTGTAACATTGCCACTGATATTATTTTGGTTGTCCTTCCCCAAATGTACTTTTTTGCTATTCTATTTATTTCGTTTACTGTATTGTTATATAGGTTTATCCAAGGGCCATAGTTACTTAATATTCCTGTGGCTATTCCATTAAATATTTTGGCTCTAGTTACTTCATATAGTTTTATGGGTGAAAGGTTATTTATTTTTTCAGCTATTTTATGAATGATTAGCTTGTTTAGATATCTGTTCATCTTCATTTTGGATTGGTATAAAAGTATTCCTAGGAACATTGATGGACTTGCTTGGAAATCATTGGGATTTTTTTTCCCAGTTGCTAATTGCCATGCGGCTGATTAGATGGTTGTATTATTGATCCTGTTAGTTTTTTGAAAAGTTTCAAGTATATTGATAATAATTTGCATGTTGTAAATATCTTGTAATATTATTACCACATCATCAATGAATGCGATTGTTGGAATTTTTGCACTCAAGTGTGGTAGATATATGCCTGGAACTTTGTTTTGTATTTCTTTAATCATTGGGTTCAAATAGATTGCAAACAAAAGAGCAGCTAGTGGTGATCCTTGTGGGATTCTCTTTTTGGGAATAAAGGAATTAGATTTTCTCATACAAATTTTTTAAGGATATACTACCATTACTTAAGTAATTTTTTATTGCATTTACCATGTATCTGTGTTTGAGTATTAGTTCATTTATTGCATTTATTTAGTATGACCAATTTACTATATCAAAAGCTGACTTATAATCAACTTTGATAGCATAATATTGCATTAGTTTTTGTTCCTTTGCATATACTGCATTAACTGCTTTTTTATTGTGTGGTGGGCTGCTGAGATCTTGGAGGTCACTAATCTATGGAATCTCTTTAATAGTATCCTCACAAGAATTTTAGAGTCTATATCTTCTATTGATATATGTCTCATTTCTTCGATTTTAGATATTTGTATGAGTTTATCTTTTTTTAGGCTAAACACCACTCTATTATTCATGTATGGCCAGTTTATTCTTTCACTATACATTTGGTTGAAAAATTTCCACATTGCATGTATTAATGTGTAACTTAACATTTTATAAATTGTGGCTGATATTTTGTCATTCACCAATGTTATGTTCATTTTTAGTTTATCTATCTCTTTCTGGATTTCTTGTTTTGTTATACTGTATATACTTTAAGCTGGATCTAATTAGAGAGGATTTGAATTCAGACTTTCAAGCTCTCTTTAGTCATCCACTTCATTTTACATATATTGAAGATCATTTATCTTTTCACATGTATGTAATCATATGTATTGATTGTATAAAATGGAGTGGATGACTAAAGGGAGCTTGAAAGTCTGGGTTCAAATACCCTTTAATTGCATTTAAATGAATTGTTTTTTACCATTAAAAATAATCAGTTTTTATACATTCTAATCATAATTTGTTTTACATTCAGATTAACAATATAAATTTAATACCCAATTGGCATTTCTTACATTTATAACACAATGTGAATTAAGAAAAAAACATGTTTATTGATTCAAAAAAGTAACCCTGATTAAATAAAGTAATAGGGATACTTAAAATTAATCTTGTGACTTTAAATCAAATGAACCTTATAAAATTTCATGCTGTTTATAATATTAATCAATATCTCTTATTGTTTTGTTCAATGTCATGTGGACAAAGTCCTAAAGATAAAATTTTATTTAAAAAAGATGAACAAACATATTACCCGTTTATTTGCTTCCCTAATTTCATGTTGCTTCTCATCGTTTAATGTAGAAAGTTGACTTTGATACTCTTGCTGGATTGCCTCTAATTGTTTAGTGAATGCTTCATTCTGAGCTCGCAATTTCTGCACAGCGAGACTAAAAAAAAACATTTAGAAGTATTAATTTTGTATACTTTTGACATGCTTCTTTTTTACGACAGTATAATTAAAAAGTTAATACCCAGCAGATTCTATGGCTTTATCGCGTTCATCAACAAGTTTTTTTTCTTTATCTTCCCATGTTTGCTTCATACCCTTGACTTGTACTTCCATTTGCCCAATCATTGTTGCCTTTGTTTTCCATTCACTGAATAAGAAGAGAAAATGTGAGTATAGAGCAACAAATATGTAATCTAATTAAAATAAATATTATAAATATATGTATTTATATTAATACATAAAATGTGAAAGGCTGTTTTTTTAGTGGCTTTATAAATCAACACATAATGCACCAATCTAGATGCATTTTGAATGATTTTCCTTCTCTTTTTTTTTGGCATAGAATTTTATAAATTAAATTTTTGCTTTATGGTATTTAATTGTTTTAAAAATTTTGATAATTTGCAATATATAAAAAGAAGATAAATTTAGATAAATTAATAAATGTTAAAAAAAGAGGAAGGAATGAAAAATATGAATGGTATTTATATTGTAAATTGCTTAGAGTGGAAGAGAGATAATAAAAATGTTTTATATGTATGAACAATATAAAATGAAAAATAGATAAAAAAAAGAAGCTAAGCATTTAGAATGAAGATGTTGGAAAATGCGAGATCTAATAAAGAAAGATTAATTAGAGAATGTTTATACAATATATAAAAATGAGAAAACCAGTTTTAAATAGAAAATGTTAAGAATCTGATGTAATTATAATAATTGAAGGGCATCTTTATTTATATTAATAAATAAATGTGAAAATTTGTTTGTTTGTGATTTAATAACTCAATAAATATTTCACCAATCTGAATGAATCTTGAGTGATTTTCCTTCTTTTTTTTTGCTGTAGAATTTTAAAAGCTGTAAATGTTTTGTTTTATGGTACTTAATTGTTTACAAAACTTTGATAATTTGCATTATATAAAAAAAGATTGCCATATGTTACAAGTTCAAAAACAAGACATATTAGAGAAGACAATTAAACCAAATAAATTGAAATAGATTGAGGCAAGCAATTATAAACTGACCAATAATAAAAGTTTTCTGCAAGGACAGTATGTGAACTATATATACCTATAAGCTATTTAGACAGTGTCTTCATTTTTGCACCAACATGCATCCAGAAGCTGTGTGGACTTTAATCCTGCCATAATTACCTAGTAGAATCTCTGGTAAGGTGAAGAAAGGGGATATAGGTAACAAAGAGGCATGATTATATTGATTTGTCATTTGTAATATAGTTATTATTAGATATAATCTAATTGTCATAAGTATACAATTATTCTATCAATTCCAATTGTACAAATTAATGCTTCATGTTATTAAATAAGAAATAATTAAACAAGCTCGTATGCCTCATCATTTATTATTTTATATTAGTTAGTCAATTTATAGAAAAGATAAATTAATAAATGTAAAAAAAAAAGGAATTGAAAAATATGGATGGTATTTATATCATAAACTAGCTGCACCCGCGGCTTTCCTCATGTTAGTAAAATAAAAGAATGAAATGTAGTTGATAATGAAAAATATATTTAAATAATATTTACATGATATTATAATACATGACTAATCAACAACAGGTAGAAATGAGTATTGTAATGCATTTTTTTAAAGCAATTTTATTGGCTGTTGATAATATGCATGTATTATTATATCATGTAAATATTACTTTAATATATTTTAATTGTCAGCTATGTTCTTTTATTTGACTAATGTGAGAAAAGCCACTGATTACAGCTAGTATATTTACAGGGTGAACCAAAAGTAGGTGGATAGTAGGTGGAATAAATGTTATCATTTACTGTCCACCTAATTTTAGTTCATCCTGTGTAATAAAATAAAACTGGTTTTATAAAATTTGCTGTATCAATTCTAATTAAATGAATCAATATTATTATGCTAAAGCTATATTAATATTATTTACTAATTATTTTCAGTATAGTAGATTTTATAAGGTTAGGTGTGATATCTCTCACATATATTTATATAAATTTGACAATAATGTGGTATATTTACTAAAGCGGAAAATATTACTGTGGAAATCAAATAATTTCAAATGTCTTCCCAAATAAAATCATAAATATAATTTTAATAAATAATTTATTTTTTTTAATAAACATAAAAAATAATAAAGTTAATAGAAAAGTGCATAAAACTACTTTTAAAGAACAGGAAAAAGTTATTATAACAATTGAAATTACAAAGAAATCAAGTCATATGTCACATGACCTAATTTAACAACCTTGTATTATAAATGTTATATATAAAGTTCGCAAATAAGCTCTTAACAAGCTTTGCAGAATATCCCCAATCCCAGACAAGTTTCTGTTACTGACTTCCTACATGAGGTGCTAGGATATTCAAGCATTAGATTAAAAATACCAGGACAAGTCCAACACTTCATCCAGTTATCTAACTTAGATAGCCATATGGGACTGAACCAAGTTCAGATACACCATATATTAATAACTTTAGCAATATAAAATCACCAAAGCCTTAATAGCAAAAAATAAAATTACAAAAAAATCAAGTCATATGTCACATGACCTAATTTAACAAGCTTGTATTACAAATGTTATATATAGAGCTTGTAAATAAGCTCTTAATAAGCTTTGCAGGAAGCCAGTAGCAAAAACTGGTCTGGGGATATTCTGCAAAGCTTATTAAGAGCTTATTTGTGAACTCTATATATAACATTTGTAATACAAGCTTGTTAAATTAGGTCATGTGACATATTACCTGATTTCTTTGTAATTTTATTTTTTACTATTAAGGTTTTGGCAATTTTATATTGCTAAAGTTATTAATATATGGTGTATCTGAACTCGGTTCAGTCCCATATGGCTATTTAAGTTAGATAACTGGATTGGAAGACATATGTCTGAAAATTTCAGATTTTCTACTTAATAGTTATCCATTAGATAAAATGCTGGGCTTATCCTGATATTTTTTATCTAATGCTTGAATATCCTAGTATCTCACTGAGGAAGCCAGTAGCAGAAACTGATTTGGGGTTGAGGATATTCTGCAAAGCTTACCAAGAGCTTATTTGCGAGCTCTATATATAACATTTGTAATACAAGCTTGTTAAATTAGGTCATGTGACATATGATTTGATTTCTTTGTAATTTTACTTTTTGCTATTAAGACTTTGGCAACTTTATATTACTAAAGTTATTAATATATGATATATCTGAACTTGGTTCAGTCCCATATAACTTTTTAAGTTAGATAGCTGGATTGGAATGTCTAAAAATTTCAGATTTTCTACTTAATAGTTATCCATTAGATCAAGTGCTAGACTTGTCCTGGTATTTTTAATCTAATGCTTGAATAATCTAGCACCTCACTGAGGAAGCTAGTAGTAGAAACCGGTCTTGGGTTGGAGATATTCTGTAAAGCTTGTTAAGAGCTTATTTGTGAGCTCTCTGTATATAACAATTAAAGTTTATTAACTATTATGAAATTTTGGTCAAATGCAATACATTTATGCTTTTTAATATATACATATAATTCTATAACTAATTATTTATTTATCTAGTGCCGTGTTTTTTATTTTAGTAATTATATGAAAATCACTCTGACACACGTGCTATATAAATATATAAAGCAATACTCTCACTCTCTAAACACAAGATAAATACTCTCACCCTCTAAACACAAGATAGAATCTTGGAAAAGATAAGAATGAATCCACTTTATCTTTTTAACTTAATATATATATAGGCCAATCTTAAGCATATAGAAATGAGTGCGTGAAAAATCTTAATCAATCAGATAAAAAAGATAAGGTGATTCACTTTTATCTTTTCAAAGATTCTATTTTGTATTTAGAAAGTGAGAGCATTCTCAGTATTATAAATTTATACAGTGCATGTATCAGAGTGATTCCCATATGACTACACATATTCTGATAAAAAAGTGTATCAAAACAAAACATAGGCGTAGAAAATATTAAAAATATATTTGCTTCTTTAATATAATTCAAAGAACTCTGATTAATAAGTATTTTGTAAATATAAATTAGTAATCATATTAGAGACTTTTTAAACAACCAACTTCTGTTTAATAAAATGTATAGATTAATGCTAAAATTAGACAATTATTTGGGCAATGATCATGAAGAACAGTTTCCTGGAAACCATATAACATTCCTTCTGAAAATCCATACATAAAAATTTACATAGTTCATCTTCCTTCTTAAAAATTCAATTTGTAAAATAACCATATGTTACAATCTAATTTTGGAGCTTTGTAAATATTTTATTTCCTTTAAGTAAATTCCAATGAAAGTAAATCTTATTTTACACTATACTAAGTCTAAAAGAGAAAAGTTTGTGCCAAATTATAAACTAATAGAATGCTTGCTTACAGAATGTCAACTGATCATTTGTGAATTTCATAGAATAAAGTATGATTGGTACTTATATCAATTAACAACTACAATATGAAGAATACCCAAAATAAATGATAATACAAATTTATTGAACAAACAGAAATTATTTGTTCCCCTAATCATAAATTATTTGTTCCCCTAATCATAAATAATACAGTTTATTCAGAAAGAGACAGTCTCTTATTACAGTTTAATAGTCGTAGTTAAAGATCAAAACTAGAGATTTATTTTGACAAACTAAATGATTTATACAGTGATATTAAAATTAATATAATACACCATAAATGACACTTTACAATGCAGTTTAGCATACGATCTATTTTATTTCCTTACAGTTTCAACTGTCCAGCAGTCATCATCAGAGCTTTAAATTGTTTTAAAGCTCTGATGATGACTGCTGGACAGTTGAAACTGTAAGGAAATAGAATAAATCATATGTTAAACTACATTGTAAAGTGTCATTTATGGTGTATTATATATAATTCAGCAATGCAATTAAGAAGTGGAAGGAAATTTTGATATTAAAATTATTAAAGATAACTTAATTAGTTTATTCTATTTCTATTATATCCGTGAGTATTAAAAGAATCAGTGTGAGGATATTAAAAAATCTTTCCTATCTAGGACTTAAGTTCAGTAAAATATTGTTAATCAATCTTAAATTATGATATTGTAAAAAAAAAAAAAATATTAAAGTTATAATTACAATTAATATAATACTTTTTGTTATTTGAACTGAAACACTTAAGAACAAATTTTAAATGTGTATGCAAAAAATAGCTACTACTTACTTTTTGTTACAATTAATTTTAATTGTTGTGTTTGGCTGAATTGCAGGCTTCAGACCCAAACCAACAATAATATATATATATATATATAAAATGAATACTTGAAGTTCACTTAATATGATTTATTAGTATCAAATATATTTACAGTATTTGCAATCAATAAATGTACTTCCACGTATATGAACTTCATTAATGCTGGGCAGGTAGTGCTGAAGCACTGAATTCACTTCCAGCTGTATATATCAGCTTGCCTCGTGAGTTCTAGTCAAGACTCTTCCAGCTCTACAGGACAGCTTGCCTCGAGTTGGTGGTAGTCGTAGCAGCTTGCAAGGTCAGATATGATATTAGTAAAGAATTCAGGTAGTAGGAAATTACTCACTTCCAGTACCAAATATGATATCAATAAAAGTACCATCTTAATTTGTATTTTGCATCTGAAATCATGGCTGATAACAAGAAATTAATAACTAATTTAGAATTAATAAGATAATTTGATTGCTGCACTTTTGAATACTTGGTGTTGGCATTTATGAATGGAAAAGGATATATACTAGGTAAAACAAAAATATTTAAAGTTGTTTTTATCATATAAAACAGGCTAGCAAGTCATATTTTATTTTAAATAGTTGGAATATTAAACTGTTACACAGTATAAATTTGATAAAAAACCTGAATTAATTAAATTTGATATAAGGAAATCAACAAACTTTTCTTACAAATTTTGAATGATGAATATAATAAAATCCTTAATTCAGTTTGGTATTTAGATAGAGTTTAATTAAATGTCCCATTATATATGAATGATGTTATGCAATATTTTTATAATGTGGTTTTATTAAATGATACTTCACATTACAATTGATTTTCTGTTAACTGATAGCAAACTAGAATTCAAATAAAAAAGTGTTGTGGTGCAAAACTTAACAGGAACATTGATTATGGGTTACAATTTACCTGGTTACTAATTGATATCAGATTGTAATCTTTTAAAAGATAATCAATGCTAATGGATGGAAGAGAGTGGAGTTTGTAAGCTATCTGATAAAGTTTATATGATGAGTTTGATTAGTTTATTGATAAGCCATAGCTTATTTTATTGGTAAGCCATTATAAGGCAAGTTACGATAATGCAAGATAATAGTAAATAATGCTGTTGTTTGTTTTATTTTTTATAGCCGAAACATAAACTTGAATGGAATTTTTAAGAGATGCTGATTGGGTTTCTAATTGAGTCTTGATTGTTTTCAAGTATGTATTCATAACACATAATCTAAGTCTAAATAGTTTATTTAAGATGAATAATTCATTAGGTTATATTTAGCTAGATTATAACATCATTTTCTCCATAATAAACTACTTTCATAGTAAGTTTTAATGATAAACAAGGCAAACTCTCCATACAGTAGTGCCACCCTGTGCCAACCAGAGTAATCAATGGATGCCAGAAGGTTTGCGCAAGAGATAGTGATCATATGATGCTTAATAGTTTAAGTTTTAATGATACATTCATCTAGGCATTATAATCTAGTTCTGATTGATTGATTTTTGTTAAAATTGATTTTGTTGCTGACTTAGTGATGGGTTTCTTCATTGATGACATCTGGAGGAGAGGGGGGGGTTCATCACTGTGACATCTGGAGTGGTTTAGTCATTGACATCTGCATTACTGACATTCTGATTAATCTTATCACTTCAGTGATAAACTGTTAATTGTTCTCTCTGTCAGTGGTTCTTGAAATCTTCAACAATTAGAAAGATAAATAGTTAGTTATTTACTAAGATGACTGCAGGAACTTAGAATATAGATGAAATTATTTTTAGATTAATCTGTTTTTTATTTATTCAACTGTATTGATTCCAGTTGATAAATAACAATTGTTTGGAAAGAATGATTTACAAGTATTTTTGTTGATGTCGTATTCATGGTATCCTTAGGAGTTGGACAGTTTGCTAGGTTAATAGTATTCTAAATAGATAGGTGCTTTGTTTATTTCTTGCACCAATTCTATGAATTTGATCTTAATTTCAAGGTAATTATTTTAATATACATTTTTGGAAATGTGTAGATATATAAATCAATCCATTATTTAGCATAGTCATATATGTGTTCAAGTGTATCAGTGTTATGAGATAGTGTGGAGAGTGGTGGGTCGTGTGAAAGTCTGTGCTCATATACCCTATATATTACATATATAGACACAGGTATATAATAAGCCTGTGTGTTTCAGTTATTACATAGTATAGTCATTTTAGGAATGTTAGAAGTAGCAAAGCTTCGGCAAGTGCAATGGTAGAAAATGTCAATTACTTAAGTCATTTAGAGAAGGTATAAAAACGAGGAAAAATAGTTAATGTAAAACCTAAAACGAGGTTGTTAGTCCAATTGTTGATTTTAACTATAGCTGATAAGTTTTGTAAAGTGGGGCATTATAAACATTTGCAAGTATTTAATCTATGCTCAGCTGCTAGATATATGAGCAAACTAATATTATAAGTTTTGGATAATCAAGTCATTTTTGCATGAAAATGGATGAGCTTGACTAAAAATTTTATTTAGCCAACCAGTTTTAATTTATTCTAGCAATTTTTGAAAAACAGGATCAACAGTATCCAGTGAGAAAGAGATTTGCTATGAGGATTATACTTTGTCAATCCTATTGACAACATCACGATAAGAAGAGATGACTTATTTTAGAATAACAACATGTGGGATGTTTTCAGGATAATAAAAAGAACAAATGCAGCCAAATAAACCACTTCAACATATAGAAAATGCATATGTCCAACCAAAAATGATTTATGACGTTTAAAGAATAAAAGTATCCATAGAAATAGTCTCAGAATATTTTAATTTCTACTACTTAAGTTGGTGTCTCTCTATCAGTAAGAGTGTATTTTTTCCCCACATTTACTATTTTGATGTGAATAAAAGACATGATAATTGTGTTATCATTCTTATTAAATCAACATATTTGAATATGAGTATAATTTATATACTTGACATTTAGAGGATTTGACCACAGACTTTCAAGATATTTTCATCTATCCACTCCATCTCATATAACCAATACACATGATCACACATACATGAGAATGATAAATACTCTCCAATATATAATATTTTGTGCTGAAACAGTACATATCAGTTGGTCCAGATCATCATCTTCCACATATATATATATATAATCAGTGCTCATTATATATTAAGATAGCAAATCTTTTAATGAACATACTTCAATTTACTCCATCCTCCAACTCTTCAACCACCCAGATGTGTGATCATGTATATCGGTTGTCTGAGATAGAATGGATAGCTGAAGGGAGCTTGAAAGTCTGTGCTCAAACCACTTACAGTTACATCTAAACTTCAAGTATATAAATTAAAATATAAATATCATTTATTTTCTTTATTACTTTTACTATACTTTATATAATTATAACTTACTATTGACGGTCAATAGTTGTTTTATAGTTATAACCCACTATTGTCTTTCTTCTCAGTGCCTGATAAGGCAGAATGAATGTTTGTGTAAATGATAAATATTTTTCCAATATATATATACAATTATGACAGACAAAAATAAAGCATGGCCCTTATTCCCAGGAGGCTGTAAAGTCACTAACCAAGGCAGCGGTTGGTGGCCGAAGGCGGAGGGTGCTAAGAATCCCCTGATTGCGGACCCAGGCTGCCATTTGATGACAACTTTTTATTTAGGTACTTACAACTGCAGATCACTTTCAAGTGAAAGAAGATTGCAAGAATTAGAAGAAGAACTGTCTTATATTAAATGGGACATTATTGGACTTTGTGAAGTTAGAAGAAAAGGAGAAGAAACAATTGATTTAAAAAGTGGACATATACTCTATTATAAAGGCACACATATTGGAAATACAAGTGGAGTAGGATTCATTATAAATAAAAAGTGGAAAAACAATATTGTGGAGATTGATGGTGTATCAGACAGGGTGGCAAGATTAGTTATACAACTTAATAGCAGATACCAAATGCAGATAATTCAGGTTTATGCCCCAACAAGTTCTCATAGTGATGAAGTAGTAGAAGATTTTTATATGGATGTACAAAAGGCTTTTGATCAGAGTAAACAACATTTTAAAATTGTTATGGGAGAGTTTAATGCTAGAATTGGTAGACAAATGAAAGATGAAATTGCTGTAGGTAATTCTGGTTATGGTAATAGAAATGAGAGAGGACATAGACTTGTGGAGTTTGCAGAAAAAGAAAAAATTTATATTATGAATTCATTTTTTGAGAAAAATGTTAAAAGGAAATGGACATGGAAGCATCCAAATGAAGGTACAGCAGAACTGGATTATATTTTGACTAACAGAAAATACATATTTCAAGATTGTACTGTTCTTAATAAATTTAACACAGGAAGTGATCATCGATTAGTAAGGTGTAAGTTACGTGTTAATGTAAAACTAGAGAGACAAAAATTATTAAGAAAAACAATATTTACAGTTGATATTCCTAATCTTCAGAAACATTCTAATGAATTTAAATTAGAACTTACAAATAGGTTTCAAGTGTTAGGAGATTTTGAACATGATTCAGATTTGAATGAAATTAATATGAAAATAACTGATACACTTTTAAAAACTGCAACAAACATAGCTGGTAGAAAAAAGCAGCAATTGACTAATAAAATTTCTACTGAGACTAGAGAATTTATGAAGAAAAGAAGGAATATGAAGATATACAAAAATGATGTATTAAAAAGAATTGAATATCTCGAATTTTGTAAAATGGTACGGAAAAGAGTTGAAAATGATATAAGAAAGTATAACTGTGAAATAGCAAGGAAAGCTGTAGAAGAAAATAAAAGTCTGAAAAATGTTAAACAACATTTTGGTATTGGTAGGAAATTTATATCTGCAATAAGAAAAAAAGATGGAATTATTACTAAAAAGAGAGATGACATCATGAAATTGGTAGAAGATTTTTATCAAGAATTATATAGTAATAAAAAACTAGTACCTCCTATATTTATTACATCTTCCGAATTGCCCAGAATTTTAAATGAAGAAGTGAGACCTGCAATTAAGTGTATGAAGAAAGGAAAGGCTCCAGGAAATGATGGAATTATAATTGATATATTAAAAAAAGCAGGTGAAGAAATAGAAACAATTTTAGCAAAGTTATATACCAAATGTCTAAATGATAAAGATGTACCGGAAGATTGGAAGAATGCAGTAATAATATTAATATTTAAAAAAGGTGATAAAGATATTAGAAATTACAGACCTATCAGCCTTTTATCAGTTTTATATAAAATTTTTACCAAGATAATTACAACTCGTCTACAGAGAACTTTGGATTTCCACCAACCAAGAGAACAAGCTGGATTTAAAAGTGGTTTTAGTACAATAGATCATATCCAGGTATTGAGAGAAGTCATAGAAAGGACAAACGAATATGAGTTGTCATTATGTTTTGGATTTGTAGATTATGAAAAGGCATTCGATTCCATACACATTTCTTCAGTGATTAAAGCATTGGATCATCAAGGTATAGATCCAGGATATTGTCATATTTTAAAGATTATTTATGAAAATGCAACAGCAACAATTAGATTACATAATGATACTGGAAAAATCAACATTGGGAAAGGTGTAAGACAAGGTGATTCCATATCTCCAAAACTCTTTACAGCAATACTGCAAGAAATATTTTGTGGATTAAAATGGGAAACTAAAGGAGTGAAAGTAAATGGCGAATATTTAAGTCATTTAGATTTTGCAGATGATGTAGTTGTTTTTGCAAATAATGCTTCAGAGCTGCAGGAAATGTTGCAGGAGTTAGCAGATGAAAGTAGAAAAGTAGAACTAAAGATAAATGTTAAAAAGACTAAAGTAATGTTTAATCGATTTGCTCAAAATATGAAAATAAAGATTGATTATGAAGAATTAGAAGAAGTTAACAGTTACAAATACCTTGGTCAGATTATTAATACAGATGGAAACATAATGGAGGAAATTAATCATAGAATTAAACTTGGTTGGAGTGCTTTTGGTAGAAATAACTTGATACTAAAAGGAAATATGCCTATGTGTTTGAAAAGGATGGTTTTTAACAAATGTGTTTTACCAGTTCTTACTTATGGATCTGAGACTTGGACACTTAATAGAAGAGCAATACAGAGACATCAGACCACTCAAAGGAGTATGGAGAGATGTATGTTGGGAGTAACAAGAAGAGATCGAAAATGCAATGTATGGGTAAGATAACAAACAGGTGTTACAGACCTTATTGAAAAAATTAAAAGATTGAAATGGAGTTGGGCTGGACATATTGCTAGAAGAGATGATAATAGATGGACAATTGAAATTTTAAACTGGATTCCAAGAGATTGTAAAAGACCCAGAAAGAGACCACATGTGAGATGGATGGATGAAATAAGAAAATGTGCAGGGGTGTTGTGGAGAAGAGAAGCTAAAGATCGGAGAAGATGGATTAAACTTGGAGAGACCTTCATCCTGCAGTGGATTGATAATGGTTGATGATGATGACTAATTAAGATGTTTACGGATTTATATAAAAAATTCAGTTTTAAAACTACTATATAATTATTTTTTAGAATATTGAATATAGTACCACAATTAGCTGTCAGGTGACACTGTTTTTCTTTATCAGTCTTTAACACTATTTCAGTATCGTTTTCAATGAAGAATTTAAATTGAATTGAATAAGATAAATACAAATATAACAGTTTATAATTTATTATAAATAGCTATACAGATGCTAGGACTAAAAAATATCAGTTCAACAATACTTGTTTATTGATAGACATAAATGAATACAGCAAAAAGAAATACGTAGCATTCTATAAAATGTTAGAAAAAAGTTAATGATTATAGAAAGGAGTTTGCTATTAACTGAAAGGAGACCCTTTGATTCCTCTTGGAGGCCTTAAAGGAACCGAGCAGGGCAAATTCCTAATGTCCACTCCATACGTTCTTGTCGTTGCAGCTGTTATTACTATATGTTTATTCATATAGTATACGAACATGGATGGGCTGCTCACCAACACGCATTAGCCAGCGTGGTGAGTTTATTGGCTTTTTACCTCTGAGTTTAAGATCAAGAAACACCATGGTCTTTCTTCTCAGTGCCTGATAAGGCAGAATGAATGTTTGTGTAAATGATAAAGATTTTCCCAATTATACAATTATGACAGACAAAAATAAAGCATGGCCCTTAATCCCAGGAGGCTGTAAAGTCACCAACCAAGGCAGCGGTTGGTGGCCGAAGCGAGGGTGCTAAGAATATCTGGAGGCACCCAGCTGCCATTTGATGACGACTTTTTATTTAGGTACTTACAACTGCAGATCACTTTCAAGTGAAGGAAGATTGCAAGAATTAGAAGAAGAACTCTCTTATATTAAATGGGATATTATTGATTTTGTGAGTTAGAAGAAAAGGTGAAGAGACAATTGATTTAAAAAGTGGACATATGCTTATTATAAAGGCACAAATATTGGAAATACAAGTGGAGTAGGATTCATTATAAATAAAAAGTGGAAGAACAATATTGTGGAGATTGATGGTGTATCAGACAGAGTGAATTAGTTATACAACTTAATAGCAGATATCAAATGCAGATAATTCAGGTTTATGCCCCAACAAGTTCTCAAGTGATAAGTAGTAGAAGATTTTTATATGGATGTACAAAAGGCTTTTGATCAGAGTAAACAAATTTTAAAATTGTTATGGGAGATTTTAATGCTAGAATTGGTAAACAAATGAAAGATGAAAGTGTTGTAGGTAATTTTGGTTATGGTAATAGAAATGAGAGAGGACATAGACTTGTGGAGTTTGCAGAGAAGGAAAAACTTTATATTATGAATTCTTTTTTTGAGAAAAATGTTAGAAAGAAATGGACATGGAAGCATCCAAATGAAGGTACAGCAGAATTGGATTATATTTTGACTAACAGGAAATACATATTTCAAGATTGTAATGTTCTTAATAAATTTAACACAGGAAGTGATCATCGATTAGTAAGGGGTAAGATACATGTTAATGTAAAACTAGAGAGACAAAAATTATTAAGAAAAACTATATTTACAGTTGATATTCCTAATCTTCAGAAATATTCTAATGAATTTAAATTAGAACTTACAAATCGGTTTCAAGTATTAGTAGATTTTGAACATGATTCAGATTTGAATGAAATTAATATGAAAATAACTGATACACTTTTAAAAACTGCAACAAAGATAGCTGGTAGAAAAAAGCAGCAATTGACTAATAAAATTTCTACTGAGACTAGAGAACTTATGAAGAAGATCGGAAGATATGCAAGAATGATGCATTAAAAAGAATTGAATATCTCGAATTTTGTAAAATGGTGCGGAAAAGAGTTGAAAATGATATAAGAAAGTATAACTGTGAACTAGCAAGAAAAGCTGTAGAAGAAAATAAAAGTCTTAAGAATGTAAAACAACATTTTGGTATTGGTAGGAAATTTATATCTGCAATAAGGAAAAAGATGGAATTATTACTAAAAGAGGGATGACATTATGAAATTGGTAGAAGATTTTTATCAAGAATTATATAGTAATAAAGAACAAGTATCCTATATCTATTACATCTTCCGAATTGCCCAGAATTTTAAATGAAGAAGTGAGAAATGCAATTAAATGTATGAAAAAAGGAAAGGCTCCAGGTAATGATGGAATTATAATTGATATATTAAAAGAAGCAGGTGAAGAAACAGAAAAAATATTAGCAAAGTTATATACCAAATGACTAAATGATAAAGATGTACCGGATGATTGGAAGAATGCAGTAATAATATTAATATTTAAAAAAGGTGATAAAGAAGATATTAGAAATTACAGACCTATCAGCCTTTTATCAGTTTTATATAAAATTTTTACCAAGATAATTACAACTCGTCTACAGAGAACCTTGGATTTTCACCAACCAAGAGAAAAGTTACAGAAAGGACAAATGAATATGAGTTGTCATTATGTTTTGGATTTGTAGATTATGAAAAGGCATTTGATTCTATAAACATTTCTTCAGTGATTAAAGCATTGGATCATCAAGATATAGATCCAGGATATTGTCATATTTTAAAGAATATTTATAAAAATGCAACAGCAACAATTAGATTACATAATGATACTGGGAAAGTCAACATTGAGAAAGGTGTAAGACAAGGTGACTCCATATCTCCAAAACTTTTTACAGCAGTGCTGCAAGAAGTATTTTGTGGATTAAAATGGGAAACTAAAGGAGTGAAAGTAAATGGAGATTATTTAAGTCATTTAGATTTCACAGATGATGTAGTTGTTTTTGCAAATAATGCTTCCGAGCTGCAGGAAATGTTGCAGGAGTTATCAGATGAAAGTAGGAAAGTAGGACTAAAGATAAATGTTAAAAAACTAAAGTAATGTTTAATCGATTTGCTCAAAATATGAAAATAAAGATTGATTATGATGAATTAGAAGAAGTTAAGAGTTACAAATACCTTGGTCAGATTATTAATACAGATGGAAACATAATAGAGGAAATTAATCATAGAATTAAACTTGGTTGGATTGCTTTTGGTAGAAATAACTTGATATTAAAAGGAAATATGCCTATGTGTTTGAAAAGAAAGGTTTTTAACAAATGTGTTTTACCAGTTCTTACTTATGGATCTGAGACTTGGACATAATAGAAGATCAATACGAGACTTCAGACCACTCAAAGAAGTATGGAGAGATGTATGTTGGGAGTAACAAGAAGAGATAAAGCAAGTATGGGTAGAGAACAAAGGTGTTTGATCATTGAAAAATTAAAGTTGAAGTGGGTTGGGCTGGACATATTGCTAGAAGAGATGATAATAGATGGACAATTGAAATTTTAAACTGGATTCCAAGAGATTGTAAAAGACCCAGAAGGAGACCACATGTAAGATGGATGGATGAAATAAGAAAATGTGTAGGGGTGATGTGGAGAAGAGAAGCTAATGATCGGAGAAGATGGATTAAACTTGGAGAGACCTTCATCCTGCAGTGGATTGATAATGGTTGATAATGATGATGATGAACTGCAAAACGGGGGGGAGTTGTTGAAAATAAAGTTTCAACATTGTAAAATATAATCTCGATATTGAATGGAAAGTTATTTTAATAATTGAAAAATATGACAAACAAATCTATAAAGAGATACTCAGTAATAAAAAACAAGCGCTTACATTAAAAACGACAGAAATTCTGACTAAAAAGACAGGCAATTAACTCTATGTAGAGCAAAAGTTTTAGGAATCTTAAATATTTTAAAAAACACCACAGGGGGAAAAAAAATTGTTGGCAAAGTTTTACAAAAAATGTTTAATAATATATATATAAAATTATAAATAGAATATTTATACTGAATATTTGCGAAGGAAGATAGTAATCATTAATTTAATTAATCCACTATTAATTAAATATACTTAGTAATTAATACTTGGCTTTATACACATCTACATACCAGATTATTAAATATGAATACAGTAGAGATACTGTTATTTTAAGGGAGGGGGGATAGGTATTAGAATTGTAAACCTACTATTTTCGGTCAGTTATAGTTATTTAGTTAATCACAAATCATTTATAGAAAATTTCCGAACTCGATCCAATCAAAAGAGTAAACTCAATAATGATTAAAAATCTCGTCATGATTATTAAAAAATTATCAATGATATAGTGAGATATGCCTAGGGGATAATGTTGGCAGAGAAAGTAGCTAAAATGATGATCAACATGTTTGTGGTTTTTCAATAAAATAATAGATAATCAAAAATATTAAGATTGGGCCAATTATTTGTTTTCTTAGGGAGAGGAAGATAAAATAAAATTAAGATTACTAAATGCTTTGTAAAATTATGCCATTAATTCCAAGAAAAAATAGTAAACAACCTGCAACAAAGATATTTAGTAATAAAATAAATAAAAAATTTAAAAATACATTATTAATTAACAGATTATAACTAATTAAATTTATTTTGCTTTGTTTATTTTTTTAATAACAGATAATGCCACAGAACTAATTCCTTTGTAAACACACAGTTAATTAGTATTATTATAACTAATTAACTTATTTTTATTTGATTGTTTTCTAATAAAAAAAGACAATTCCAAACAATAATATAAAAAAGCAAAGGGAGTATGATTTGATCAGAAATATTCACAAAGAGCATTATCAAATGTTCTCTCCTTCAGTAGAAATTAACACATAATAGTAAAAAATGGATCAAACCAAGAACTTCATGGCATTAATGCACACCTACGGGCACTGATGATAATAGATTATAAAAAAGCATTTTCATACTAAATTAAAGTCGATGGCAATCATAACATAAACCCAGAATAATCAATGAATTTTACAAGTGCACTGGCAGAATGTAATTCTATTTAGAAGGTAATAAATCTTTCTCACCAGTATCATAGATAATATTCTCATATTTAACATCCTTGATTTAATATTATGTACAATTACCGCTAAATAAAATAAACCCAGAATATTTTATTCAAATGTTATAACAGTAATCAACTACATGGTGAAACTAAAAAAGTTAATAAGGTGATTCCAAAACTTTTTATAGCAATTTTTATGTAAAATATTTATAATAAAAACAGGTACTTGTTCTGACAGTTTAATGCATCCACTTGAGAGTGCTGTTGGTTGCAAAAGCACATAAATATGCTGTTTACACGGCCCGACTTACAGCCTATAGAACAGTTCTGTTCATATTAGCCATTATTAGGCTACATGCCATTGCATGCTGTGCTTTGCGTCACTATGGAAATAGCATGCTTCGTATATCATTACCATAGGATGTGAAGGTGTATGGAATTCAACAGGCCATAAGTGTTTTTATGTGCATTCTAATTAAGTATCTTCCACCTTATTCCATACTAATAATTGTAAGTCCATCTCCCATTTCCCTTAACATCTTTGAAGGTGAAAATAATTGCAAAAGTGTATGTTATTGAAGCATTTCATATGTCACACAAAAAGACACATTTGTGGGAGAACAGCTACGAGAGTAATACAATGGCTGCTGTTGTTTTTGAAATGATAATATAGGTTCACTCAGACTAGTGGATGTACTGGACAAAACCATCAGAGTCCCCCCCCCCCACATATTCCAGAGCTACATACTGACAGCTTGGTTTGCTCAGACTAGTGCATGCATTTATTCTAATTTTCATTAAAAAAATAATATACATTTTCAAACTTTTGGTTTTATATATTTTTAAAATGAAAATTGTGTTAAATACCATCTGAAATTTTTTAAAAATAATTTGAAAAATTGGCGGAGAGAGAAAACAAAAAATTATCAGCCGGGTAATGTTACATTTCATTATTTTTGCAAGCAACAGTGCCATCAAATGGTCGCATTACATGGTTGGAATAAGAACCTAAAAATAATAAAGTGACTGAAGACTACAGAGTTATTTGAATTTTGCTATCGCATGGTTTTTTTACTATTAGATAAACACAACAACAACAACAACAACAAAAAACTAATGATACCATTAAAATAAATAATATTTAACATGTTCCCCCCCAAAAAAAGGAAAAAAAGAAAAGAAAAATTAAAAGGAATACATTTGAAAATTATTCTTTATAAAATTAATTTTCAAAATGGAAATATAAATATAATATAACAATTCATCAATTGTTAATACAGAGTTTCTTTAATTAATATAAATAAATAAAATAACTAAATAATATTTCCAAGCGCTTTCAACTCTAATGAGTCCTTATCAAGGCAGTGTAAAAAATTCTATTTTCTCCTAGGTGATGAATTTAACATTTCATTGTATTGGCCAGGAACAACTAATAAGATAAGATATGATTCTTTAATCTTGCGTTTTTTATCATGTGTTTCATGCATTAATATTGTAAAATCCTTTGGACTACATATATGGCCTGTACTGTTTTGTTGAACATAAAAAGCTGAATAAACTGTATCATCTTCTCTTGCTCTATTATATGTATATTTATGTTGTTGAAGGCAATATTTAATATTTGTTTTGGTTTCTCCAACATATATTGCACCACAATTTGTTTGTGGGTTTCTAATAGAGTATACAACACTGCTTTTATCATCCTTATTTATTATTTCCTTAGAATTATTTATTAATCTATTAATGTTAGGCAGAGTTCTCCATGCTAATCAAAAATCTTGACTTAAAACTTTTATTATATTTTTATCAATATTGGGAATAAAAGCTAATGACATCCATGGTTTATTATTCATATTTATATGATCACTATTATAACATTGTTTATAATGCTTCAATACAATAGATAATAACATTTGTTTATTATAACCCACTTGTATTAAATCTTGCATATAACATTTTATATTATCTTTCTTAAACATTTCATTTGAACACAGTCATTGATTACGTGTTAAAAAAGCTCTAAAACCAGCTAATTTGTGTACTAAAGAAACATTAGATGTTGGATGAATGTAACCTCTATTATCTATATGTTTTACAACCATTTTATATACTAATTTATCATCTACATTTGATATTTGCAAATCTAGGCATTTAATACTAGAATTGTCTTCTCTTTCTATTGTCCAAACTAAACCATCCTGGTTCTGCAAACTATCAAAAATTTGTTTTATAATGTCTGGTAGCCCATATATCAAAACATCATCCATATATCTACAATATAATGTGTTCTCATTTCTTACTAATATGGGATGCACAATTCATTGTTCTATATTATCTACAAACAAACTACTTAATAATCCACTTATAGCCAAACCCATTGGCCATCCTTTTTTCATTATATATAAGTTACTACCATGTGCTGCAACAATATCATTGCTTATCCAAATTAAAACATCTATAATGAAAGATATTTTATCCTGTGGCATTTCTTTAGCACTCAATTTATCTCTCAAAATTGTAATAGATGCAGATCGATCCACTGATCCATATAATTCTACCACATCCAATGAAATTAACTCATACCCCTTAACTATAGCTGTTTTATCAAGTATAGTAACTTATTAGAATTAAAAATTATAATATAAAGGCTATGAAAGATAAGTTTGTTTCAAAGATTTTAAGAGCACATGGTAAAATATTTCTTACTAATAAAGAATATAGGAAGTTTATCCATCGGCAACTTTTATTCTGCAAAGTTTGCGAATGCAAAAACACATAAGTTTAATGCTCCTTTAAGATTAATGATGGATTTTACAAGGGCATATTATCAAAAGCTTTCAAAAATTTTAGTTAAGTGGATTTTAGATTTTGTTGGGTTTGGAGAATATACATTAAAATCGTCATTTGATTGTGTTACTATACTTGATAAAACAGCTATAGTTAAGGGATATGAGTTAATTTCATTGGATATGGTGGAATTATATGGATCAGTGGATCGATCTGCATCTATTACAATTTTGAGAGATAAATTGGGTGCTAAAGAAATGCCACAGGATAAAAAATCTTTCATTATAGATGTTTTAATTTGGATAAGCAATGATATTGTTGCAGCACATGGTAGTAACTTATATATAATGAAAAAAGGATGGCCAATGGGTTTGGCTGTAAGTGGATTATTAAGTAGTTTGTTTGTAGATAATATAGAACAGCGAATTGTGCAACCCATATTAGTAAGAAATGAGAACACATTATATTGTAGTTATGTGGATGATGTTTTGATATATGGGCTACCAGACATTATAAAACAAATTTTTGATAGTTTGCAGAACCAGGATGGTTTAGTTTGGACAATAGAAAGAGAAGACAATTCTAGTATTAAATACCTAGATTTGCAAATATCAAGGGTAGATGATAAATTAGTATATAAAATGGCTGTAAAATATATAGATAATAGAGGTTACATTCATCCAACATCTAATATTCCTTTAGTACACAAATTAGCTGGTTTTAGAGCTTTTTTAACACACGTAATCAACGACTGTGTTCAAATGAAATGTTTAAGAAAGATAATATAAAATGTTATATGCAAGACTTAATACAAATGGGTTATAATAAACAAATGCTATTATCTATTGTATTGAAGCATTATAAACAATGTTATAATAGTGATCATATAAATATGAATAATAAACCATGGATAACATTAGCTTTTATTCTCAATATTAATAAAAATATAAGTTTTAAGTCAAGATTTTCGATTAGCATGGAGAACACCACCTAACCTTAATATATTAATAAATAATTCTAAGGAAATAATAAATAAGGAGGTTAAAAGCAGTGTTGTATACTCTATTAGATGCCGACAAATAAATTGTAGTGCAATATATGTTGGAGAAACCAAAACAAATATTAAATATTGCCTTCAACAACATAAATATATGTATAATAGAGTAAGAGAAGATGATAAAGTTTATTCAGTTTTTTATGTTCACCAAAATAATACAGGCAATA
Source organism: Epiperipatus broadwayi (assembly GCA_028023455.1). Lineage (NCBI taxonomy): Eukaryota > Metazoa > Onychophora > Udeonychophora > Euonychophora > Peripatidae > Epiperipatus > Epiperipatus broadwayi. The sequence continues at coordinate 71,656 of JAQFVV010001235.1, forward strand.
TATGTAGTCCAAAGGATTTTACAATATTAATGCATTACATTCAAATATCAGCCTTTCAAGCTAATTGTGCATGTGCTTTGCGAGTGTTAATAATAAATGAATACTTTCCTCTCCAATACAAGATATATTATTTATGCAGGAATAAAATGAATCCACTTATTCCTACAACTCAAATGCAAGGAAAGCGTGAGGATAGACCACTCACTTTAAATTACTATTTACGATGTCTGAATGAATGATGTCGGTGAAATTATCTAGAATTTACTAAACATCACTCTAACTGAAACTTAATCATATGTAAATAAGCATTTATTTTTATATAGCGCATGTTTACAATTGTATTACATTCAAATATCAGCCTTATTTACATATGATTAAGTTTCAGTTAGAGTGACGTTTAGTAAATTCTAGATAATTTCACCGACATCATTCATTCAGATATCGTAAATAGTAATTTAAAGTGAGTGGTCTATCCTCACGCTTTCCTTGCCAGTACTTCAGATTTGCTCATATATAAGCATTTGAGTTGTAGGAATAAGTGGATTCATTTTATTCCTGCATAAATACTATATCTTGTATTGGAGAGGAAAGTATTTATTTATTATTAACACTCGCAAAGTGCATGCACAATTAGCTTGAAAGGCTGATATTTGAATGTAATACAATTGTAAACATGCGCTATATAAAAATAAATGCTTATTTAAATATTAATGCATGAAACACATGATAAAAAACACAATATTAAAGAATCATATCTTATACAAAATTAATCTTGTGCTATGAATTCAAAATTAACCAGCTTTCCGATTAGTTGTTCCTGGCCAATACAATTTCATCACCTAGGAGAAAATAAATTTTTTTACACTGCCTGAGTGCTTGGAAATATTATTTATTTATTATTTTATTTATTTATATTAAAGAAACTCTGTATTAACAATTGACAAATTATTATATTATATTGGTATTATATATTTACAGAAGTATTATTTATTTATTTTCAAAATGGATAGAATTATAATGGATGAAATAAATAATTTGTAATGCAAAATTAAATTTTTCCAAAGTTTTTTCTTTCTTAAATGAATTAAACAAAAATACAAGTCACCATGTAGTTCATTTGTTTTTTATTTACGACGTTTCTCTTCTCTTTTATATAAAATTATTCTTTCACAAATCAAACCAATAATTTTATTCTTAGTGTTTAGTTTATTACTTTTATTTTTTGGACATAACTTTGATGGTATTTATTATTACTTTATCCCACCTTTATATCTTATCCACACCATATCTCACTGCATATCTGAATAAAACATCCTTCTTCCGGTCCCTATTTTCATTAAATTCTTCTTTTAATAATCAAGTACCTATCTTTCTCTAACACAAAATTATGTTTCACATTTTCTACACCACTCATCCTCTTCCTAGTTTTTAAGAATTATGCTTATGTCTTTAGCGAGAGTCAGTATGACTAAGCAGTGAGAATTTATTAGAGAACAGTAGCCTTGCAAGATAAAGTTTGTTTATTACCATATATTTTCAGTCTCCATACATTTTTTTACTTTCATTCGCCACAGTTTATTCCCATATTTTCCTTTAAAATTTCTTTTGCATCAATGACACACAATCTTATTTAGCTTTTTATTCCAAACCCCATAATTTTTTATCTTGATTTTTTTTTTTTTACCTTTTCATTTCACTTTCTAAACATATATTTAAGAAGAAAAAAAAATATCATAGCATAATTTTATCATCTCAGAGCAGTGAAGCATTCTTTTAAGTTTGGATAAAAACTATTTTAATAAATATATTGTGTCAAAATTTTCTTATAACTTTTAGATTTGCAAGCTTAAAAAAAAGTAATTCAGATTTTAGACCACATGATATATAATGAAGAGATGTATGTCACAATTGAAGATTAAAAGTAGAATCCATAGATGAGAGAACAAATAGATATTATTGAAACCATTGAAATAATTAATAAAATAGATTTGCATTGAACATAGATAGAATACAGGATAAATAGATGGACAAATAAAATCGAAATTAGACTCTATACTAAGAAAAAAGCCATATGTTTAAATATGGGAAGATGAGGATGAAGTAGAGAAGAGAAGCTAGGAATTGCAAATATTGAAAGAAATTCAAGAGAGATCTATACTTTGTAAAATATCAATAATATTTAAAAATGATGATGAAAGGCTTTGTTGTACACTCTAATGCTAACAATTAGATTCTGTAAATAAATAGTGGTTTACATTTAAATCAATATGTATTTAGTAGTGAAAGGCATGTAACAAATTTATTTCAACTCAGATTCTGTTATCACGTTTTATATATTATTATGATTCATAATTAGTATGTAATCTTAATTTACAACCAATATTATATATATATCAAAATTTTAGAGATTAATAATCGAAGTTTAATTTTAAAAAAAAAAAATACTTCATGCATTTTTTATTAATGATAAAAGATTTCTTTTGTAGATTTTATTTAAATCTCAGCAGTGAACAAATGAGTTCACACAAGTTACCTGAGGTACTTTTTCTGTAATTCCAGATCTGCTTTTAACTGCATCACTTGCTCTTTTAACTCTTCCTTTCTTATAATTAAATCATTCAGCTCAACCTAAAGTAGAAAAAAAAACAACAACACACATTTAGCAAATCCTTCATTTCTCTCTCTTTTTTAAAGTAAAATTATAAAACGTAAAGGTTTCAGAGTGAATAAAGATTTTTAATTATCACATTCTATTTCAGAATATATTACACATATTCTAAAAATTACAATCACTCTCACATCTAAATTCAGAGATATGGTTGCACATATAAGGGTGGGGTAACACATTCTAATGATTTTCAAAGATGCATTTTGACAGATGTTTTCTCAGTTGAGTCAAGTTCTATATAAGTGTCAAAATTCCACACTATCTGCTATTAAATAATTAATAATATCCAAATTTATTGAAAAATACTCATTTCTAAAAAAATATATATTTCCTCCTTGTATTTTTCACAATAAGTTTTATTAAAATATTTGACAATTTCGATTCTCTAATATACTTCTTCAAAGTTGTAAAATATAATTAATAAATATACAATAAATGTATTTCGATGTTATTATATAAGAACACATGTACATCTATATTCATATTTTATGTTGTTATTTTAATATATTTATTTTTTAATCTCTTTAATAGGAGAGTATATATAACTGAATATATATTGTAATTTTATTTAATTTTTATACATTGATTTGTAATAGAAACCCAAATTAAATTATCTTTTTGCATAATGTGTGTGTATATATATATAAAGAGAGACATAAACCATTAAACATCTCATGATCACTATTTTTTATGCCTTCATAAGCTGTTTACACAGAGGCAAAACTCTCCATATAGTAGCTTGAATTGAAAATATTGTGTTTTCATTTTGAACTCAAAGCTTTATAGTTAGTTAAAAAGGTAAAAGGTGGTAGCTGGAGGGTTGCATTAAATCTTAAGATCTAGGTCCAGTGCTCTCAGATCCAAGGCTCCACTGATGAAATCCACAAGCTAGAAACTAGTCTGGGGATATTAGATGAGTAAGCACTAGGTAGAAATGTTATGCACAAACCTTCTTGCATCCATTGATTACTCAAGCCTGCACTGAGTGGTGCTACTGTATGGAGTTTTGCCTCTGTGTATGTATAGACATATAAATATATGCAATATATATATGCAACCATATTAAATAGATTAAGAAATAAAATATAAAATAAAAAAACATAAAAATGTAATACATGTGTCTCTAAAAACATCAAAATAATTTTTTTGCATGTTTGTGAAAATAAACAAAAAATAATGTAATATAATTGTATTTTACAGTTCTGAAGAAGAATGCTAAATAGTCACAATTGTCAGACATTTTAATTATACACACTGTGAAAAATCAAGGAGGAAGTGTATTATTTAGAAATTTATAACATAAGCAATACAAAAAAGAATGAGAATATTGGGCATCTTAGAAATATGTATATATATTTAGCAATTACTTATTCATAACAATAACTAAGGAAGATAGGTTGATTAAAATTAATCTTAAAAGTCATTATCAAGTTGGTTTTTGTTCAGTGTCTGCAAGCATATAGTAAAAGAGGGAGAATGTGATTCATGAGTAAAAAGCGATATACAATTATAAATGATTATCATGCATCTACATGAAAAATTATACAAGTATATTTAAATATTGTTAAATTTAAAGTCTATATTTAAGTACCAATATGGTCATTTCTAATTTAATAAAAAATGATTAATAGTCACTTAAACATTAAGTGGAATATTATTGTTGGAAATAAATTCTTACTAAAAATATGCACTTGTAGAAAAAAGTGTTTAATATTCATTTATCTACTAAATTTTTAACAACTTTTCACTTGGTCTACTACTAGTTTGAAAATGTGAATCAGTTTAAATATCTTGTTAGCATTTTAGGTAAGAGACCTGGATGCTGGGATATATACAGACTTCAATATATATCATAGTGAAAAAACATTTAAAATATATTAGTTGCTTAAAAGGCTGATCTTTTATCAGATTTCTTGCATGAAAGTGAAACATGGAACCTATCTATATAATATAAAGACACTGAAACGTTTATTTTAAGATACTTTACAAGATTCTAAAAATATGACGGCAAGATCATATTGAATTGGCCATTGCAAAATAATGTTTTCATTAGAATTGGCACAACTTAAAAAAAAAAAGTGATTAACTTGAATAAGGTTTTTATGGGAGAGGTAAATCTGTTTTTTGCTATAATGATATATATTATAAATATAACTTTCTGATAGCCCAAATATAGATGAAATTAATGCAGAAGTACTGATAAACACTAGCAAGCTATATGCAAACTAAATATCAGCAAAAGTAAATATAGAATGAACCATCTATGCCTTAGCGTTGATCGTTATAAGCATATAACTTAGGGACATTTTCAGTACTTCCATATTAATTTCATCTATATTCAAGCTATCAAAAAGTAATGTTTGCATCTATTAACTGAAGATTAATTTAATATTCAGAGGTTGTTTAATATGAGGCTGTCTTTCCCTCTGAATGGTTATAGTGATTTCAGAATAGCCTATAGTTGTCATGAAATTACGATAATATGCATAAATCATGCTCTGTATATTAGTACATCAGCAAATGGTATGTTTACATAAGTGAATCTATTCTATACCTACATTTACTGATGTTTATTTTGCACATAGCTCACTGAGGTTTTTCAGTACTTCCATGTTAAAGATTATCATAATAAATTAAAGAAATGCAATATATATTTCAAAGGGATATAGCAATAAAGATCAAGCTGCTGAAATCTTTCATAAAGAAAAGTTTTCTGCAGAAAAACGTAATAAACTAAAAGACCAATATAAATTAGACAAAACATTTGTGGTACATGGGTTAGCTTGTATAGTCACCACAAAATCGTTTAACACTTTTTTATTTCAGTAATCTATTCATTAGTCTATTATTTTACATATACACATGTAAAATTTGTCGTCATTACTCTAAGAAGATTATAATATGAACACATTTAATTTTTCATTTTATCTTTCTGAGAAACTATTTAGTGTTTCTATTCTAGAACATACCTCGAAAGTATTCTTAGTTTGATTAGATTTGGTTAAAGCACTTTCTTCATGACTATTATATTTATTTAGATGTTTGTTGCTGTCCTCACTATTTTTTTCCTATATTCATCATTTTGATTAACATATCATTCATTTTTGGTATTTACTTTATAAATATTCATTTGTTTAGTGATATCTTAGTGATATTTTGTTTGATAAATACTTCTTATGCATTTTTTTAAAATTTTTTGTCCATAATTTGGTTCATGATTTATTAGCAATACTTTTCTAAATTAAATTACAAAACCTTTTGTTGAAACAGTGAAATAGTTAGTCAAGAATATAGTGCAAATTATGTAGCTTCTGCTTGATTAGCAATAAGTTTAATCTTCTTCAAATTATGTTTTCTGATAGCAAATTTCAAAACGGTATCAGGTTTCAAACTCTTAGTAATCTCTTCACTTAATTTTCAAGCTCTTTTCTGATTTTTCTTCATATGTTCATCATTACCTCTGTTGGCATTTGGTTTACATATTTATCATTAAAGCTTTTATCCTAACACATGCACTGTACTGTTTTTTATATTAACTGAATGCTATCTTGTTAAGTATTGAGGAAATTCTCAAACTAAGATATGATATAAAGACTTTTGTAAAGATAAGAATGGTCATCTTATTTTTAATCTAAATTCTACTTATATAGGCCAATCTAAAGCATCTCAGTTTCAGAGCGTGAAGATGTTTCTCTGTTCACTTTACTTCTATTATTTTCTCTCTGCATATTAATTTTCACAAAATCTTTAGATTTACTACATGTTAATACTCAGAAATTTTGTAATATTTAATTTTATTTGCTAGTACACAGATAGTATGTAAATTAAACAGTAAGGATTTTTCATCCTAACACATGCTTACATATTATCTATACAGTCGCAAATAAAATTAAAAATTACATAATTTCTAATATTTCCAAGTAATAATACATAGCAAATCTAAAGATTTTGCTAAAGTTAATATGCAGAAAAAAAATAAAATAAAAGTGAACAGAGAAACATGTTCACACTTTTAAACCGAGATGCTTTAGGTTGGCCTATATAACTAGAATGTAGGTTACAGATAAGATGGCTATTCTTATCTTTTCAAAAGTTTCTATCTTGTGTCTTAGTTCAAGAGTTTCCTCAATACTCAACAAGATACCATTGAATTAATATAAAAAATAGTACAGCACATGTGTTTTTTTTAGAATGAAAAATTCTTACTGTTTAATTTACATACCATCTGTGCCTAGCAAATAAAATTAATATTACATTAAAGCTTTTGTATAACAAATCTTATTTCTAATTTTCACTTTAAAATAATCTCTTTATTTGAACTATGTCCATAACTGAAATTTATTTGCTTATAATAAATTTTAGCTTTGTTCAGCAAAAAATGCATCTTTTTGTCAACACCCAGAAAGTAGTGTCTTAATGTTTATTAAATATTGGCATCTACGCACATGCACACTAATTCCGCCATTTTGTTATATATTTTTTAATTTTCTGTAATTCTGAGATATCTCTTGCAAACATAATTAATCGATGAATACAAAATGTTAATGCAAAATATTCACCAAATTAAATTCAGGCTTTTGTTCGAACCACGTTAGCCAATTAATAGTTTGAAACTTTCAAGTATAAGATTAAGAACATTTGTTTCTCTAGAATTTGACAATGATGTGAAGTAAATTCCTGCTGCCAATTTGTTATTTTTATATAAATAAATATTTTACTATAGATAATTATAAAATGTAACTTTTGTCAAATAACTTTCATTTCTAAAGTTATGCCTAAATATATTGGGCAGATATAATTTAGAAAAATGAATTCACCATTAAATTAGAAATATATAAACTAAAATAGAATTTATAGTATTATTTCCAGGAACTTTGGTGTAATAAAAATATATAGCAGCTTAATAGCTGATGTTTCAGTACAATAACAACTACTTTCCTCAAAGAAGAAGCTCTGAGAAAAGTACTTGTTACTGTTACTGAAACATCAGCTATTTAGATGTTATATATTTTTATTACATCAAAGCTCCTGGAAATAATACTATGAATTCATTTATTCATAAGAATACTAAATTAGAAGTATATACATAAAATTGCATAATTTTTTATATATAATATAATAAGATTGTCCAATTTTTGCCTTTTCTTTTTTGATTCCATAAAATCATACCTGTTGTTCTATATTCAACTTCACAAAAATATTTTTCCAATAAAAGTTTGCATAACCCACTCAAGAATTAATAATAATAAAGTTCAAAACACTAATCCAATTAAAAAATTTTGAGTTTAATTTGTTCAACAAAATTGCTAAATTTATTCAGTGATACAATTTATCCATTCTATTTCGAACACTTTTTAGCAAAAAGGCTTTTATTGTACATATACGCATACACAATCTTATGTTTCAACTGTCCTGCAGTCTTCTTCAGAACTATGATAGCTCTGAAGAAGACTGCAGGATAGTCAAAACGTAAGATTGTGTATGCATATATGTACAATAAAAAGTTTTTTTGTTAAAAAGTGTTCAAAATAGAGTGGATAAATTGCATTTATATAAGATATTACAGCAAAACAAAGAAAGAGGTGAATTTGATAGTATTTATTCAGTGATATATGCTATTTAAATTCAATCTAATGATACTTTAGTAATAATAATAAATTCAGTAGTTTAGATTGGTGAATCATAAATAATATGCTTAAAAGAAGTACCGGGAATGCTTTCCATATTTTTCATTTCTTAGCTTTTGGACTTTCCTAAGCAATCCTATTCTTCCTAGGAAATAATATGATTTTTTTGAGTCAATCATGGATTGAACTATTAGGTACCATTACATAACATATATTTTTATTCACATGAATAAAAAATACCCGAAAAAGATAAATGAATTTCAAGATACATTACTATGTAATGGCCAGCTAAATTGTCTCAGATGCTACCTGATACTTACCACCAGAAAATTATTTCAGAGGATATTACATTTTTATTTTAATGAATAGCTCTTAAAAACTTTTCTGAATATCCCTATCCCCAGACCGGTTCTAGCTGTTGGCACTAGGATATTCAGATTTTAGATCTAAAAATACTTAGTTCAGTCTCATATGGCTATTTCAGTTAGATAGCTGGATTTGAAGACATATAGATGTTTGAAAATTCTGGATTTTCTACTTAATAGTTAACTATTAGATAAATGCTGTGCTTAAGCTGGTATTTTTAGATCTAATGTCTGAATATCTTATCATTGCACTGAAGACTATCAACAGCTAGAAACAGGTCTGGAGATTTGGAAATGCTTGCTAAGAGCTAATCATGATCATTATATATCATTGAATAAATCTTTTGAAACATTAATAAATATATAATCCTATAGTTCACTTGCTCAAAAAATCATATGAGGACTCGAAAGACAGGTTAAGTACAACTACTGTATTTAATAGACACCTGATTTTTAAAAAAAATTTCCTCAGCTAAAAATTAATCTAGATTTTGAATCCATTAGCTGACACTGTGTTAGCTCAATTTTGAGTTATGCCTTATCAATTTTTATTAAAATCCTTTTTATTATTTATTAATACTATTTCATAATTGAAAGTAGAGCAGCCGATCTCAAAGATTATCTAAGAAGGCAGCTGCCTTGACTGTCAGACTGGAAGAGTTACACCATTTTAAATAAGTACTAATAGGCTTTACATTAACTTTTAAAAAGATTCAGTTTTTTACAGCTTTGCCTCAGGCACCCAATTTGATAAGCCAGGTGCTGCCCAGACTACAGATAAAATACTAATTAAATCACTAAACAATAACTGGAATGCATTTACGTTAAAAAATTAGAAATTCATATAGTATTTCAACATCTACCCAAATTTTACTTTTTTGATAAAAAATATATTAAATCTTTATATATAAATTTACTAATAATTATTAATCTCTCTTTTCAATCAATGTTTCCTTTATTCCAAAAAATATCTTTCAAAATTACCAATTAATTCAATTAAATGCGTTTTCGAGATCAATGAAATAAATAACCATCTCTCTTTCTCTGTATCTCTCAACAGGAATGATCAGCTGGATATATATAATCTATAGCAAATGTGTCTATTTAATTTATCACTGTTTCAAGCTGGATGCGAGATTAAGTTTGTTCTAAAATCTTTATATCTTCTTCATTGAAATCATAACTGTTGAGGAAATAATTGAAATTATCTGAGTCATATATTACATTACACATATGAATTATCTCGAAGTGAAAATCTTGAAGTTGTAAAGTTTTGCCTTTTACAAGTTGAATAAACTTTTGCTCTCTTTAATTTTATTTTTTGGTAAAATAGAGATGTAACATGGGTAAAACAAGATTCTCATCATAGTGGTCAAATTGAGAAGAGGTGATAAATAACGGCAACAAAATTTTGATATTTATTCATTCATCACATATACGAAAAAACTCATTTAAAAAATGTAATGTTTAGGCTTTAAATTTGAAGTTATTTACACACACACATATATATAATGAAATTATTTTCTGCATGCCATATAATTACATTTCTCTCCTCTTTCATCTAATTAAAACAATAGACTAAATTTACAGCTTCAGAAAAGTGAAAGGAAAAAAAAAGGATAAAATATTATTAGATTTTCGTGCCAGCTAAATATCTATTTCAAAGAAAATAATATCATTTTATACTAAATTTAAAACTTAAAATAAAAGTGTAAATCTATCTTCAGGAAATGAATGAAAGCAAACGGAAGGAAAACAGCTTGTGAATGGTATTCTCTAATATTAGTTATTTCAAATGAGATATTAATAGAAATATGTGATTTTCTCAGCAGTTTCGGATAACACTACATCATTACAAAAAGGCAGCAAACGGACAATTCAAGGATTAATAGCATTCACGTCTTCAAATGTTAAAGAATAAAATTAAAAATCAAATCTACTGTTTAAGTTTCTATACCAAAACTGGATTAAATAAAAATAAACTATATGTGAAAATAACAAATAAACGAAATAATGTATACGCTACGACTTGAATAAAATAAAAAATCTATTTGCTTTTTAAGTGTTCTATTTCTTAGTAATTCTACATAATTAAAATAGATAGTTGCTTTACTTATTATTATTATTATTATCAATTTCCAAGGTACTGATAAGCTCAAGAATGTCTTTGCGGTCATCAAATAAATATTCACAATATTTTACTCAGTCTGAATAGCGAATAGTTTGCAACACTCTATCTCCATAGTTCTCTGGCAACGGATGCTCTTGCTCTGCAACAAATGCTCTACTCTGCAATGAATGCCCTGCTCTGCAACTAATGCTCTTCTCTGCAACTAATGCTCTAGTCTGCTGCGGTCTCCCCATTTCTGAAGGCTTTTCCAGCTACACCCGTGGACTACATTTCCACTGGGCGCTGGTCATTTACAGCAAGCACTGATGTGAGATATCTACTCAGAACTACTAGATGTCTGTTGCCGTTGTACTCCAAATACGGCTGCTAATAACTGCCTTCCCCTGCGTAGTTGTTACACCGTCTTTTATTGCTTGCTGATAACTGTAGCAATTAATCCTTGTCCAATCAGGTAACGTCTTTTATTCAGAAATATTTGCAATCAGCAAATATCTCTTGGAATTATCGTCCGCCATTACGTTACTTAACTTCCTCCGTTATCAGCGCGCGATCTACAACAACCACTCGAACAAATTCTAGTTTTTCTGGAGTGCACAAACTTGCATTCAATTTTTACAAAATACAACTCAAACAATCTCATTTTACATATACTAAATTGTTACATTTTGTTTTACAAATATCAAGCTTACTCCACCCATAATTTTGACACTATCCATTCTAGATACATACAATAAAATTATCACTAATCATTTATTTAATAAACTAGAGATTATCTGTAGCCAGATATAAACTTTAAATTTCACTTAAACATTAATATATTTGTAATACCAATAAGCTAATGCACATGCGCTTTGTAGATGTCACTATATAAATGAATACTCCCACTTTTTCAAACACAAGATAAAGTCTTTGGGAAAAGATAGAATGAATCCATCTATCTTTTCGACCCAAACGTATATGTATGGGTAAATCTTAAGTGTTTGAAAATTAGAGCATGAAGTTGTTAATTGATCACTTTAAATTACTTTTTTACTACGTGAATGAATGACGCAATTTACAATACGTCATTCTTATTAAATTAAACATATGCAAACAAGACAGTTATTTTAATTTAACACACACACACGGTGTTATTCACATTTCTTGTTCTCATGTATAATATCTTTTATAAATTTATTGAATAATCTCCACACTATCACACCTTCTTTTCAAATCATATGGATAAAGACAAAATAAAAGACATATAGCCTCTAATTAAAATCTACCCAGTACCGTTATGATATAAGAAATAAAGAGATACATTATGCAAGAATTAAAAAGGTTCCATGATCATAGTTGTCACATACATGAATGTTAATATACATATAAAATGAAAGATGATACAAATTACTGCTAATAAATGTAAATATAAAATAGAAATGGACCAATGAATGCCTGATGTCTAATATAAGTTAAATGAATAAAATTAAAGGAAAACAGTAATTAAATACTCTCTATTAAATAAATATTAAAAAAAAAACTGCTAAAATTAAGATTATTAGTTAATTCTATTTATGGAAATATTTGGGGTTGTACTATTCTTTTAGATGCCAATGATTTTATTATTATCATTTATTTATTTTAAATGAAACTTTCTTGACTTTAAAGTTATATCTGCAAGAAAGATGGTAGATAAATTAAAGCTATGATTTCTTTAATTTTTTCAATAATAATTATTAAAAGTTTAATCAAATTAATTATCATTATTACAATAATATATATGAGTTATTATTATTTTTTTTTTGTGGTTAAAGTCCTAGCTGTAAATTATTTTTGAAAATTAAGCTTATGATTTTTTCCCCCTGATGCTTATGTTATCATCTTTATATTAGCTATATTTGCTTCCTCTCCCAAGCCTCGATAGGTAGTTTAAATAAAAAAGGGTTTTTTTTTTCTGTGTCTCTCTCATAATCATTCTTTTTCTTTTTTTAATTTCTATTACAATATATATAATATTTAAATACATGTGTACTTTCTATACTAAACTTAATGTAATTATATATTCAGCCTTTATTCTGCCCATTCCTCAATTAAATGGACATATTAAGATTTTATGTGTGAGGGGTCAGATTGACTTAAGGTCAACATGGGTATGACAATAATATCAGCATCAGCAAGAACTTTGAGCATTCCATCCTCAGATTTTCACTGATATGGATGGCCAAAGAGTTGGAGAGTGGAGAAGATTGACGCCTGTCCATTAAAGTTTGAAGATTTGCTCTTAATATAAACTGAGCATTGATTGTATATATGTATGGGAGATGGTGAATCTGGGTCAACTGATGAATGCTGGTTCAGCACGAAATATAGTGTACCATTTGTTTATACGGTACAAATATATTGGCATCCGGTAAGATATTTAAAAGCTAAAAAGAAAAGTAAATTTAGCGATCTTTTAAAAGAAAAAAAACATTTTTAGATTTTTTCTGATTAGTATAATCTATTTTTTAAAAAATAACGTACAATGAAAGTTAAAATTGTCGTTCGTATTTTTTTTATGTAATTAAAAATAAAAGTTAAATTGGAAAGAATAAATGACATACAGATTACTGATCCAGATAAAGTAAAAATTCCAAAAGTAAAAAGATTACAATTAGAAAAATCTTTTTAATAATTAAAGATGGCAGAATTATGCTAAAAAAAACAATAACTTTGTAACTTAAATTTAAGAGAAAGTGTAGAAGATTAAAAGAACGAACAAAATATATGCGCAGAAGCTTCAAAACTAGATCGGGGTATAAAAGGAGGAGGACAACCTCGATCTAGGTCTGCTCTATACCTTCTAGTTACGTGTCTGAAAGCTGGAGGTTTCCGCGAGCATACCTGTGGCAGTAATAGACGTCCGCACAGGTATGCCACTTGCAGTACCTAGTCGTCAAGTAAGCAATGGAGACGGGCCTTGTGAAGACCGCTTTTCGCGATAAAAGGGTCACGACAACCATGCCTTTTCTCCGCGAGCATAACCTGTGGCAGGAATATACGTCTACATAGGTACGCCACTTGCAGTACCCAGTCGTCAAGAAAGCAATGGAAACGGGCCCTGTGAAGACAGCTTTTTGCAATAAAAGAGTCACGACAGCCATGCCTTTTCTCCGGTTATAGAACAGAACAATAATGGAAGATGCCGGCAGGAGAGACCGATGGAAATTTTTAGGAGCTCGGAATCCCAAAAACACACACCAACTTACCGATAAGTTAAGAGTAACTTTTCCTAATTGTGACAAAGTTTGCAAACAATTATAAAAATTGATATCAAAATAATCCCGATCAAGACTTCAAAATTTATTCTTCAAGAGACTCTTGTGTACCTAAGAACTATAATCATTGAACTGTTTTTTTTTATTATTAATTAATTCATATCTAGATTAGTGTGTGTGTCATCTTTCCAATTAATTAAATCATAATGTTTTTGTTTTTATCATTTATATTTTAATCTGTTAAAATAAAAATCTTGATTTCTAATACCCCTATTCGTTGTGCGTTATTAATGATTATTAATAAATTTATTAAAGTTAATTATGATTTGAAAATATAATTTACCTTGCCAACACTGTATCGAAACTCAATTTTCCAGAGTTTCTAGATAAGTTCATCGTAGCTAAATAAATAAAAAAGGTATGTTTGCCAGTGGATTCTAATATATAATTCTGGCGCCTTTCAAATAAATTAAAAGCTGGCTTACTTTATCCCATTATTTTAGTAGCTACATTAGTTAAAAAAGTGTTGTGTGACCAGGAAAAATAATTGCGTCCATTAAATCTTACTGAATTGTATGACGAAACAAATTTAATAGATAGGACGTAATTTGGTCACTGAGTACGAGAAGTTAACTCGTTTAAAACACTAAATAAGTAGTGGACATTACAATATATATATATTAGATATCATTTAAAATTTTCACATGCATGGGGTCATATATTGTAGGGAGCTTTAAAGTCTGAGTTCAAGTCCTTTATAAATATATATTAAGATTTTATTTTAGTTATAAATATTAAATGAATAAAAGAGGTTTTTAGATTTATCAGTAAGTAAATTAATAAATAAATGATTTTGATAGAAAGGAAAGCTTTGTGGGGATACTTTTTTTAAAAAAAAGTCATTTGATAAAAACAGTATATATTGTATAAGGAAAAAAAAGTGAAAAATTCATTTCAACATTTTTATACATTATCTTCTTTAAGAATTTTATCCCAATATTGATTTTATTAATATATAATAATAAAACAACATCAGCCAAAAATCATATAAAAGAAAAACATCTGTTGAAGTAAAATAAATAATAAATAGAAAAGTAGTTAAAAGTAAAAAGTCAAACTACATTTAAACTGGCACACAAAAATTTTGAACCAATTTATAAAATACAAAAGAAAAAAAATCCTTGAGTTTTAATATAAAATAAAAGATAAAACGAAATGTGTACATGTTTGTAATACTTTTCAAAGAGTCTTTTTTTTATAGGTCCGAAAAAATAAAATCCAATCTTTATAAGTATTAGATTCTTACATATAAGAAAGTGATATAACATGAGTGTGACAAGAATCTCGGCCTCAGGGTGGCCTTTGGTATTCCACCATCAGATTTTCAATTGGATGGACGGTTAAAGAATTGGAGTGTGGAGTGGATTGAAGCCTGACAATTAAAGTATGAAGATTGGCTTTCTTAATATATATCTGAATACTTATTACATATATGTGTAGAGATGATAATCTGGACCAACTAATGATTGTTGGTTTAGCATGAAATATGTATATTGGTGATTATTTATCTTTTTGACATGTATGTGTTCAAGTGTATCAGTGATATGAGATAGCAAGTAAAATTCTCCATACAGTAGTGCCACCTTGTGCCAACCAGAGTAATCAATGGATGCCAAAAGGCTTGTGCATAAAATCATCTAGTGCCTACTCATCCAATATCCCCAGACTAGTTACTGGCTTGTGGTCTTTGTCAGTGAGGAGCCTTGGATCTGAGAGTACTGCACCTAGATCTTAGAATAACAGTTATGTGCTAACATAAGAGATGGTGATCATGTGATGTTTAGTGATATGAGATAGAGTGGTTAGTGGTGGGTCATGTGAAAGTCTGTGCTCATATACCCTATATATTACATAAATGAATTAATTAAATTTAGTATTTCTTTTCCCCTTTAATTAAATCATGATTTTATCATATCATACCTTAAAATATTAAGGTAAAATTTCTTCAGTATTATTCTATCATATTTTATGATCTGGATTTGAACTTAGATTGTATGGCATAACAAGTAAATGTACTATAAATGCAGCACAGGGTATTTTAGAAATTCACAAATATGCATTAAAACTTAGAATTTGTCTGAAGGATTGAGATGATGATATATTAGATGTGATAATATGTTGGTTGGATTATTTCCATTATCTGTCATTAAATGCTGAATGTACAAAAAAATTGATATAAACTTTTCAAATACAAACAATTTGTTATTCTATCATAAGCATTTTACCATAAAGAAAAAGATAATCTTTACAAGCAGGTAAAACTCTTATGATAGAAAACAACTTGTTAGTAATAACACACACAAAAAAACAACACGTTAATAATTAGACAACATTTTGTGTACTATTATCCACCACTCTTTTTCAGATATTGCTGACCTGGCCAGTATTAGCATAAGAGTCAAACTTACACCTTCAGATTCTTAAATACTGAATTTTAAGACATTTTAATCAACTGAGCTATCCTACCAAAGGCAACAGTTAGTAGAAATTTCATATACTTATCTATGCTGGGTGGTTCAAATCCTCATGATTTTCTTCCATTTTTTAAAATACTTTTTTCTAAGAGCAGCATCAATAACCTTCTGCATAACAGCAACATATTTTCAATATAACTCACAATTCTTCCAATAAAATCAAGGGATGGCCATGGGATCATCACTGTCACCCCCATTAAAGTGTGACTACTATGTTGATAACACATTTGTGGTATGGCAACATGTTGAAGCATGATTACAATCATTCTGGATGCATATCAACAACTTATCTCCCTTAATTAAATTCACTAAGAAATAAGTATGAGAAAAATTGGCATTCTTAGATGTTCTTGTGCTAAAACCCCCTCAGGGCATAGTAAAAGCAACAATTTATAGGAAATCAATGCACATTGGCAAGTACTTGCCAATCATACCAGATGCACAAAACATGAAATTGTACTATCACTATGGATAGGGCAAAGAAGTTTGTTTGGGAATCAGTGATTTGGAAACTAAAGGATTTACATAGAACAAACTCTCATGAAAAATGTTTATCTACCAGCTATCATCAAAAAAACTTTTAATAGACAACAAAAAGAGACATCAAAAAAAAAAAAAAAACAATTACTGGTAATGTATATCCATACATATCAGGAACAGCAGACAAATTAAAGTAAATCTGCAGTCAATGTAACATTAGAACAGCTTTCCAAAACATTCCACCCTTTGAAGAATTCTAACTTCTACAAAGCCTAAACTGTAATTCTGAAAAACAAAACACTGCATCTATGAAATACTGTGTGAATGTGGAAGGAAGTATATTTGTAAGACCTGTTGCCTTGTTGAACAGTGATTGAAAGAACACAAACTAATGGTTAAAAGAAGAAAAGCAGATGTATCGAAGTAGCATACTATATACATACTAATGAATATATGTTCAATTGGGAAAATATAAAAATATAGGATAGAGAGAAAAAGGTGCAAAGAAGAAAATTCAAAAAAGCTGCTCATATGATAATAGATAATAATCCTATAAGTCAACCCATTGTGGTAATAGGTAATGTCTGGAAAGATCTAATTAAGCTTACTCTTAAAAAAAAAAAATCCCACATAGATAAGTATATAAATAGCTTAATTGGTTAGTGTGTTGAAATTTGATATTTCAAGAATCTAAAGGTATAACTTCTACATGTATACTAATATTGTTACTGGTCAGGTCAGCAACACCTGAAGAAGAATGGAGAATACTACTACTCAAAACAGTGTGTAATTAGTAACTTATGTTGTCTATTTGTGTGTTATTATTAATAAGTAGTATTTGGAAAGTTTAAAATTTCCTATACATTCAACATTTAATGATAAGTTTAGAAATCTTCCTGCAAGTTAGTCATTCAAGCTAACTTTTTAATATTTGTCAATAACTTCATATCTGTTCTTAGCTAAGAATAAAAGGATGCCTAAATATATAAACCCTCATCATGTAAGTCAGATGATAGAAACTTTCTCCTTCACAGTATTTAGTGAGAGAACTTTGGCTTAAATATTTAAATGCTATTTTACATTTAGTTAGATTCTACATAGGAATACAATGAATAAATTACTGTAATGGAATGTTAAACATAATGTCCAGAATTATCAACATATAGAGATTAATTTAATTACGTTTAAAAAAGTACTGTTAAAAATAAAGTAGATTTGAATTTTCTTATGTCAAAGAAAATTTTAAAATTCAGTTTGATATTAATTTATTTTGAAATTTATATTTTTATGAAAGGAAATTCAGCTGTTCGAACTGCCCCCACTTATGTTTGAAAGTATTTATGTCACTTTAAAAATGATAAATAATTTTCTTCTTTTAATGATTTTAAAATAAAATATTAAAAAATTAATAGTATGCTTTTTTTTTTATTTATCTAAATGTAATTTTTAAAAATAATTATATAAAAAAATATTTGAAATTTTAAGATGTTATTTAATAAAAATTATTAGAAAAAATAAATAAATAAATTGATAATTGATTGCATTTGTATAGTAAAAAGTTTATTGAATAACTTAGATTCAAAATAAAATTTAATTATGAGTTGTAGACATTTTTTTGTATTTTTAAACTTCATAATGAACGAGCATCTCTTAATTACACACCTAAAACTCATTTCATCTGAATAATTTCCATTTTTAGCCACATACTTTATCTCAATGGAATAGTTGTGGATAGCACTAGACTCTTCCATTGTTTTTTTTTTTTTAAGGAGATTTGTCATTAAGATACTTTATACTGTTTGTTTATTTGGACATTATATATATATTTGCAAGAAAATAAAGTTATACATCATGTAACTTAAGCTTGCGCTATAAATGTAATATAATAAGCATTAATAGCTCTTAACAAGCTTTTTTGAATATCCCTATCCCCAGACCGGTTTCTAGCTGCTGGCTGTCATCAGTGAGATGCTAGGATATTCAGACATTAGATCTAAATATATATATATATATAAATGTTCGAATCATCCTTCCAAATTTTATGCTTTTTCAGCAGTGCCCTTTATAAATAAATATAAAATCGGAACTTAACAGCACTACTTTTTATTTATCCACAGAGGAAATTGCTGAAAAAATATAAATTGGTTAAGCGATTTGAACATTTTTGTATTTGAATTTTCAGTTAGTGATATACCCTGGAATATTTTATTATATATATATATATTTGTGTGTGTATATTGCCTGTTTATTATAAAATGGATTTTAAATTAAAAATGAAGTGATTATTTTTAGTATTTATACTAAATTTGGTTCTTTGAATTATATTTTTATAAATAATATTTTATTAACTATGTAATTAATGCATTATAAACTATATCTTACAGTATTAAGAATGAAAAACAAATTAAACGCCTTCTGTTAGTTCATTATTTTATT